>CAUYSK010114084.1:0-60420 GCA_963575035.1 Avahi laniger
GGCTCCCCAGTGCCCATCGGGACCCCCAGGCCTCTGGGGAAAGTCACTGTAGACAGTCGCTCATGGAGATTCAGGTGATGGGCCGGGGGTTCTGGCTGAGCCTGCTAGGGAGGAGCTGGGGGGGATGTTGTTTAAGGAAACGAGAGGTGACAAGCTCAGCGGAAAGAAGGCCCCACTGCCTGGAGAGCTGTTCCACAGAGGCACACTTTTGAAGATGACTCCATGGCCTCGATGGACCCCTGACAACCAGAGGAGACATGTGCTCAAGGCCTGGGAAGAGCCTGGACATGGTTACCCCCAGGAGAACCCCCACAATCCCCTGCATCCAGGAACACTTGGGTTGAACAAAGTGGCTCCACTGAACGCCCATGAAATGTTAAGATGCTGCTTGTGCCCACAGACTTCTGATTTCTCACGAGAGAAAAGCAGATCGGTGAGGGAAACCTTCTGTGCAGCCCTTCCGTCCTCCGTGCCTGCCCAGCGGGTGGACAAGCAGATGCAAACGAGGGAGGGGCCTGCAGGGAAAGGGAGGAGGGGGCTTTAGAGAGGGCCTGTGACCTGTAAACAGCCTGGGCCTCCAGCTGCAGAACGAAGCTTAGAACCAGGAGGAGGAGCCCCGCGTAGGGACGTGGCACGTGAGCCCCCTACGCAGCCACTGCGCCCCCCACACTCTTGACGTGCTCACACTGCACCCTCCATGTGCTTTCACGAGCATCTGGGCAGAGAAGGGGTCCTGGCTTTGGTCCTTTAGGTCCCCTGGAGAGCCATGGGGGCCTGGAGAGACCTGGGCCGCTTTAGTCTTTCCCACTTTCCCTGAAGTGCTGGACACGCAGGATCTCAGTCCTACATGAGCAGAGCAAAGTGACCAGAGGGCACTGGCTTGTAGAACCATGCAGGACCAGAGACAAACACTCTGAAAGCTGAGTATCACTTTCAGAAAATGCATTACAAGATGCAGGAAATATATCACATGCTGAAAGAATTCAGAAGAGAGGGGGAGAGCACCCCAGGAGTTGGGGTGTTGAGAGAAGGTGCTAGGGAGGAGGTGAGAGTAGAGCAGCACGGTGGGGGGGGGAGAGAAGAAGGGTTGGAGGGGAGAGAGCAGAAGAAAGAGCTTTTTTAAAAGCCAGAAATTAGGCACAGGGTGGGGAAAGGGGGGGCAGCGGGAGAGCCAGTGGCCTGGGGAGGCTAGGCTTGGGGGTGCAATAGGAAGTGAGGTTAGAAGCCTGATCAGGAGACCAGAAGAGAGGCCCAGAGCACCTTCCCCGTCCTCACCCCACCTCCAGGGAGGTCCCCTCCAGAGCTGTAGCTGGAAGTGTCATGAAATTTGTATTTTCGCAGGCTCCCGGGGCAATTTTATGCCCATTAACAATTGCGCACCACTCTCGTAAGAGCGGGAGAAACACGAACTTTGTAGTTAATTTTGAATTCAAATGGCGACTTCTCCTAATGCTTCTTCGCCCTAGCCAAGTCTCTCCCCAAGTCTTTTGTGAAAAAGGGGCAACGAGACCCAACTTTCTGGGTGGTTGTAAGCGTCAGAGTTGAAAATGTCTTTCCCAGGGGTGGGGGGGGCGGCTCCCTCCTTCCCTCGCCCCCCTTACCTGGATGAAGACCTGCAGTGTGGCGCGGCTCACCAGCGCGGTGCACACGCGAGAGGCGGGCTCCGGCTCGCCGCCCGGCGTCTCCAGCTCGTGCTTCTGCCCCATGATCACGGCCATGGGCAGGGCGAGGCCGAGCGAGGCGGCCCAGATGAACGCCAGCAGGCGGCGGGTGCGGCGTGGCGACAGCAGGTGGCGGGCGCGCAGGGGCTGGCACACGGCCAGGCAGCGCTCGGCGCTCAGGCTGGCCACGCTGAGCACCGTGGCGTAGGCGCACAGCTCGCGCACGAAGTAGTAGCCGCGGCAGCCCAGGTCGCCGAAGACCCAGGGGTAGTGGAACCACACGAAGTTGTAGAGCTCCATGGGCACGCTGACCAGCAGCAGCAGCAGCGCGGAGAGCGCCAGGCTGAGCACGTGGTAGCGCAGGTGCCCCGCGCTCCCCGGCCGCGCCTTCAGCACCACGTGCACGGACAGCGCATTGCCCGCCGCGGCCAGCGCAAAGATGAGCGCGTAGAGCGCGGTGAGCAGCACCTTGGCCCAGAGGCGCGTGTCCACGCCCAGCCGGGCGTGCACGCTCAGCCCCGCGGTGGGGCTGGGCGGCGGGGGTCCCGGGCGGCTGGTCTCCATCCGGCTCCCAGGGCCTGCGCTCCCTCCCTCTCACTGCCCGGAGACTGGGCGAGCTGCCTGGAGAGCCAGCCAGCGTCTCCTCCTCCCCGGGAACCTCCAGAAGCGGGAGGACACGCCCCTGTAAGGGTGTCCCTGAGCAAACGCAGGCTGGGTCGCGAGTGCAAGCCTGTTCGCGAGGGTCACATTTCTTGGTTCAGTTCCATTCAGGGAGCATGTGCTGGTGGAAAGTGGGCCGACTCCACCACTTAACGGCTTTGTGACCTTGAGCAAGTTTTAAAAACCTCTCTGAACTTAGTTTTGCAACTTGAAAATATTGTCTACATTGCAGAATTTTTGTGAAGATTAAATGAGTAAATCTGTGCGAGAGTTTTTACCTGTTGCGCAAATAGACATGGAGATTTCGTCTTGCCCCTGGGCCTGTGTGCACCTGTTTTCCGCGTGTGCAGTCCCCGAGGGACTTGGGAAAGACTCTGCCAGCACTTCAACGTTTTGGAATGTTACGGTTCTTGCTAAGGTGCTGTTTCAATGCCGCACTAACAGCCTCAAAGAACTCCTTTGTCACTGACAGATACATACTTTCCCAGTCCTTTGAGAATGTCATGTAAGTTTCCCTCAAGTTTAAGGATCCCATAGGGATGAATATTAAACATATATTTTTTGAAGCAAAAAATAGTACCAATAAATGTTTAACTTTTTAACGGGTTTCACATAGCTCAATAAGGCCTATAGGACCTGGGAAAAGGCAAGGTTTCTGCTTCTCTCTGGACGAATTCTCCAAGTATTTAGTCTCCCAAGGCCTAGGCTGGTATAGCAGAGAGGACTCTGAGCTTGCAGTCAGAAGAAAGGACAGGTCTCAGTAACTAATAACCTCCCAGAACAGAAAGCATCAGGCCCAGAAGGGTTCACTGATGAAGTCTACCAAACATATAAGCAAGACATTATGTCAATTCTCTATAATCTCTTTTCAGAAGCTAGAAACAGAGGGAATAATTCCTAACTTACTCTATGAGGCTAGCATTTCCCAAATACCATAATCAGAAAAAGACATTACAAGGAAAGAAAACTATGCATCAATATCTCTTATGAACATAGGTGCAAAAATCCTCAACAAAATATTAGCAAATCGAATCCAACAATGTATAAAAACAATTGTACACCATGACTAAGTGGGATTTATTCTGGGTATGCAAGGGTGGTTCAGCATTTGAAAATCAATTAATGTAACCCCTCACATCAACAGACTAAAGAAGAAAAGTCACATGATCATATCGGTAAATTCAGAAAAAGCATTTAACAAAATCCAACACACATTCATGATTAAAACAAAAACTCCCAGTAAACTAAGAATAGAGAGGATCTTCCTCAACTTTATAAAGAATCTCTACAAAAAACCTACAGCTTAAATAATACTGAATGGAGAGAAACTTGAAGCTTTACTGCTAAGATCAAGAACAAGACAAGGACATTCACTCTCATCACTGTTTTTCAACATTGTACTGGAAATCCTAGCTAATGCAATAAGACTGGTAAGTAAAATGAAACATAAAATGATTGGGAAGGAAGAAATAAAACTGTCTTCATTCACAGATGACATGATCATCTATGTAGAAAACCTGAAAGAATCATCATCAACAACAACAACAAAAACCTCCTGACACTGATAGGCAAGTATAGCAAGGTTTCAGGATACCAAGTTCATAAACAAAAATCAATTGCTTTCCTATATACTAGCAATAAACAAGTGGAATTCCTAATTAAAAATACAATCTTATTTACATTAGGACCCTCCAAAATGAAATACTTAGGTATACAATCTAAAAAGTATGTACAATTTCTATATGAGGAAAACTACAAAACTCTAATCAAAGAAATAAAAGAAGAATTAAATAAATGGAGAGATATCCCATATTCATGGTTAGAAAGACTCAATATTGTCAAGATGTCAGTTCTTCCCAACTTATCTATAGATTCAATGCAATATCAGTCAAATCCCAACCCAGCAGGGTATTTTGTGGATATCAACGAACTGATTCTAAAGTTTAAATGGAGAGACCAAAGACCCAGAGTAGCCAACATGATATTGAAGGAGACAAAGTTGGAGGACAGAAACAGATGAACTTCAAGACTTACTATAAAGTTACAGTAATCAAGACAGTGTGGTATTGGCCGAAGAACAAATAGATCAGTGGAACAGAATAGAACAGAGAGCCCAGAGACAGACCCATGTAAATATAGTCAACTGATCTTTGACAAAAGAGCAAAGGCAATACAATGGAGCAAAGGCACTCTTTTCAACAAACAGTGCTGGAACAACTGGATATCCACCTGCAAAAAAAAATCTAGACACAGACCTTACACCCTTTACAAAAATGAACACAAAATGGATCACAGACCTAATGTAAAATGCAAAACCATAAAACTCCTAGGGTTTGGTGATGATTTTTAAGATGCAACCCCAAAGACACAACCCTGAAAGAATTAATAAGCTGGACTTTATTAAAATTGAAATTTTCTGCTCTGTGAAAGACACTGTCAAGAGAATAAGATAAGCCACAGACTGGGAGAAAATATTTGCAAAAGACACATCTGATAAAGGACTGTTACCCAGAGTGTACAAAGAACTCTTTAAATTCAACAGTAAGAAAACAAATAACCTATTAAAAAATAGATCAAAGACCTTAACAGACACCTCACTGAAGAAGATATACAGATGGCATGTAAGCACATGAAAAGATGCTCCACATCATATGCAAATTAAAACAATGAGATACCACTGCACACGGATTAGAATGGCCAAAATCTGGAACACTCACAACACAAAATGCTGGTGAGGATGTAGAGCAAGAGGAATTCCCATTCATTACATTGGGAATGCAAAATGGTCCAGCCACATTGGGGGACAGTTTGGTGGTTTCTGACAAAACTATATATACTCTTACTGTACAATCCAACAATCATGCTCCTTGGCACTTACCCAAATCAACTGAAAACTTATATACACACAAAAACCTGCCCATGGATGATTATAGTAGCTTTATTCTTAATTGCCCAAACTGGGAAGCAACCAAGATGTCCTTTAGCAAGTGAATGCATAAACTATGGTACATCCAGACAATGGAATATTATTCAGTGCTGCAAAGAAATCAGGTATCAAGCCATAAAAAGACAGAGAGGAATCTTAAATGCATATTATTAAGTAAAAGAAGCCAGTCTGAAAGGCTCCATACTGTACGATTTCAACTGTGATATTCTAGAGAAGGCAAAACTGTGCAGACCGTGAAAGGATCTGGATGCCAGGGGTTGGGGGCAGGATGAGTAGGTGGAGCGCAGAGGCCTTCAGGGCAGGGAAAGTACTCTGGATGATCCTGTAATGGTGGGTACATGTCATGCATTTGTCAAAGCCCATAGAATGTACAAGACGGAGAGGGAACTCTAACGTACACTATGGACTTTGGCTGATAACGATGTGTCAGTGCCGGTTCGCTGATTGTAACAAATGCACCACCTGGTGGGGGATGTTGACAGTGGGGGTGGGGGTGGGGCGGGGGGCAGTTTTGCATGTGTGGGGGCAGGGGTGGTATATGGGAACTTTCTGTACTTTCCGTTCAGTTTTTCTATGAACCTGAAAGTGCTCTAAAAATAAAGTTTATTAATTTAAAAAAACACAACTGGATTTGACACTTTTCCCCACAGTTTGTACTCCTGATAGTCTAGAGTACTATTAGTGCTGTTCAAGCAAATTAAAATTAAAATGGAGACCAGACCTGAAGAATCCCCAATCAGACAAAGCCAGTTAAGCCATGGAAGCAACCTTGACCTTGCTAGATTTGCAAACATAAGCAAAACTTAACTTGGGCTATTTCTTGTAATTACCTATATCAAAGAAAAAGGACACTTAAGTGCACCCTATCAGAAGCTGCCAGTTCACTTACAGTTATTCAACAAGGGACAGTCCAATGACATAGGCCAAAAAAGGCGACTGCATCATTGTAACCAATGAAATATTGTCTGTGCTGTATTTCTGCATTCACCCTATAAAAACCTTCCCCTTGAGTTCCCCAGGTGGAGCCTGAAACCACCTTCAGTTTGGTGCTTCTTTGCTGATGAATCGCTATTTACGTAAACTCTTTAAAAATTTTATTGTGTCTCAGTTTAACTTTTAATAATACTAAAGATGAGCGAGGCCTGGACCCTGTCCTGAGGGGGCCCCAACAGTGGTTGGGGTGATGTGACATAAACCCCCAGGTAACTAACCCCACCTGGCCCGTTCTAAGTGTCCAGTGAGGGGCGTGGATGGGGAGGACTGTGCCTAAGTTCTACCCCTTCCTGGCCAAGTGAGCCTCCCTGAGCCTCGGTTTCCGCTTCTGGGAAAGGGTATCGACTCACCTCAAGGAACGCGGTGAGAATTAGAGACGATGCGTGTAAGAAAGCACTCAGCACATAGGAGCTCAGAAATGTCAGTCCCAAATCTCACCCTTTCCCTCAAAGGCCAAAGGAAGGCAAAGTCATTATGGGGTTGAGAGATCAGGGAAGGCTTCATGGAGGAGGGGGTTTGACCTGGGCCTTGAAAGTGGGTAATTTGAAAAGGAAGAAAGCAGGAGAAGCACACTCTAGGAAGGAGTCACAGCAAGAGCTAAGGTTTGAAAAACAGGAAAATACAAAGAGCTCTTGGGGGTTCACAGGTGACTCCCAGACCCAGCCCAGCGCCAGGTGTCCCGTGGTGTCCTGTGGATTCTTGACAGCCAGGGGGCGCCCAGGGAAATGTCTCAGGGGAAATTCAACGTGGTCCTGGCTGCGGTCAGCAGCGGAGATGGCGGCTGCGGGAACTGTGGTGGGGAACGGAGGGTGGGCAGCCTACGGCGGTCCGGCAGGAAGCAGGGCTCGGCTCCCTCCTCTGTAAGACGGTGCTATCTGCGCAGCCTCGAAGTTCTGCACTCCCCCGACATGCCGAGGACTTTCGTGCAGGGCCTCGAGTATCCCCACAACAGCCTTCTGAGGGAGAGACTCTATTTTTATCCTGGATTTTCCCAGGCAAAGAAACAAAGGTTCTTGGAGGTTGAGCGTATTGCCCTGAGTCACAGCAGCTTCCAAGGGGCAGAGGCAGACCAGGAGCCCAGGTCTGCCTGGTCCAGACTGTGGGATTTCACCGCTCTGTGGACCTTCCGGTGGGCCCTGGCAGGCTCAGGGACCCTTCAACCGTCGCATCCCCACTTCTCTGCGCACCATCCAGGCCGTGCCGCTCAGCAGCCCGACACGGCAGTGGGACACATGCCACTCTGGCTGCCTCCCCCAACGCCTGCTGCCAGCAAGGGTGTGAAATATTATAACTCCGCCCCGGCGCAGAGCCCTGAGGCTCAGGGCCAAGGTGCAGCTGGCCGCAGGCCTCCCCCCAACTGTCTCCTCCATGTGATGCTTCCTGCTGTGCTTGCGTTCAGGGCGACTGTCACCTGTGAACGTGGTATGCTTCTATCAGATTTCTGGCCAAATGCTAAACATGACCAGGTATAATTCCTCATAATCTTATCACTCATGGGTCATGAGGTTCTTAAAATATCTTGACAGGATGAATTAAAAATAGTAAGAGTGCTGGTGACCCAGCTCGCTAGAAGTGTCTCAAAGCGTTGTTCTTTTCTCCCTTACACTTAAAGACGTTTCGGGGCATTGGACCGTTGAAGCTGTTCCAGATAGTTCCTCACCACCATTCTCTGGGTTCTCCTGGGGAAAAACAGGCCAGGGGCATCTGTGTCCGAGTGGCCAGGGTCGTGGCCCGGGGGCCCGGGATGGCAGAGGCCTGGGACTGAGCCCACCACGCCCTTAGCGGGTGCATCCTCTGAGCTGTCGAATGAGGCAGTTGCAGCCCACCCGTTGCATGAGGCAGGAGAAGCCAGGTGCCTTTCATGCGTTTTCCCATTTCACTCCCACATCAATCCCAGATGGATCTCGTCAGGGCCCCTCCGGAGGGAATGAGGAAGAGGAGCCCCAGTGAACTCAGGGAAGGCCGCTTGGGGAGAAGGAGGGAACTAGAGACTGTGCTTCATGGTGGGGGAGAGAGGCTGAGTCTTCCCCCTTCACCCCCCACCGTGCTCACGTGGCACTATCCTGAAGTCCCTTCCCTCAGCCTGCTGTGCTCCAGGCACAGAGTCACCTCCCTCGGTGGCTGTCAAGGCAGACGGTGGCCTCGGTGCCCACTGTCAAGGTGCACCTGCTGCCCGGCCTCCCCAGAAACCGCCCCAGTACTGTGCCCCCGCTCCCCCAGCGCAGGCCCCTGAGTGCAGGCCTGGCCTGCTCTGGACAGACTCCGAGACAGCAGGGGCTGGAATTAGATCCAGAGCACTGTCCCTGAGGTCGCCCTGGCCCTGCTCTGCCACTTCCGGGCTTTGGACCCAAGGTCAGTTCTCGAAGCTTCTGTTTCTGTCCATAACCTTACAGGGCTTCTGGGAATATTGTGCGTGTTCCTGCTTCTTCAGTGCTTAGCATGGGGCCTGGTGCGTGGGAAGTGTTCACCCTCGGAGCACTGTCGCGATGGCAGGCGGGGCTGAGTGCCACACATGTGACCCTGGGCCCTCCCCGCCCAGGCCCCCTACGGGGTGCCGAGGCAGTGCGGAGGGTCAGAGAGGGACTCCCCCAGGCTTTCAGAGTACAAAGTGGAGGGACTATTATCTAGAAAGCACCAAGCCAGCCCTCAGCACTCGAGGTGGGCTCTCCCTGCACACCTCCTCCATCAGTCCCCTCGAGAGATTGTGGGGATGTCCTACTGCCTCGGAGAGCTGGAGTGGGGACATGGTGAACGTGACGTGCACAGGGCCCTCTCATGGGGTCCCCTTCAGAGTTGACAGAAACCATCGATGTCTTCTGGAATCTCTGTATCCCGGGTGCTGCCTGTCAGCCGGCCCCAGGTGGGCGAGGATTTGCAATTCAACACTCCGCTCTTCTGCTGAGCCTTGTGACTTGGCCCGGGCTCCCGGGGCGGGTGAAAAGGGAAGCGCCGCCTGCCCTGGGCTCCGGTGTCCTGGCCCAGCCTCCCAGCTCCTGAGCTGGTGTCGCCCCAGGGACATTTCTCTCGCGACGCCGGGTGAGGAGGCGGCCAGCACCCCACACTGGGCCATGGAGGAGCAGGACCCCGTCTGCAGTTCCGGCTGGCAGCCCCCGCAGGGCAAGACCTCCCTGGATTCGGCGTGGTCATGGGTAAGGGCCACCAGGTGGCCATCTGCAAACACGGCCTTGCTCTCCCACCTTCCATTCCCAGGTGCCCAGTGCTGATAGGACAGGGGTCACCTGTGCCCAGAGGTCTGGTTCGGGACGGTGCATTCACGTTTCTCCAGATGAGGGATGGGCCCCACTTCCTCCTCGGCTGCTGCCGTTCTGAGGCTGTGTTTGTATAGGATGGTTTAGGACTTATTCAAGAACTAAAGGCTTCTTTCTTTGTCTTGGATGGCAAATGAATAGCGATTACCTTGATCCTCAGGCAGGGCCCCAGGGTTTTTTGAGGGCTTCCCGCCATCAGTACCAGGCTGGAACCCTGTTGTCTTCTGTGTTTGTGCTGCAGGCCTCCCCTGACTCAGTGACCCAGCCGGCACTGTCTCAGGAACACGCTGTGTGTGCTGTGGGGCTCCCGGACAGTGGCTGTCCCTGTCGCCTTTTTTAGATCTCATCCTGGATGCCAGGGCTTTTTCTTCTGCAGGGAGGTGAGGGGAGTTGTTCAACAGCAGTTGTTTTCACTGAAAAGCCCCAAGCAGGAGTGGGGGGTATTCAGGTAACCCTACGTGGCCATGAGCACAGAGGGTAAGGCCTGGGCTAGGATTCGGGGCCTTGCAGTTTCTTCCAAAGGCCAGGAGTTGGGCTGCAGTGAGGACAGTGTCAAGCCACCACCCCAAATGGTATGTTGGGGACACCTTGCGGCACTCTGCTCTGGTCCTCAGCTGCAGAGGCTGGGCTGGCACAGGGGGGAGGGTTCAGCATGCTTGGGGACAGGGAGCGCTGAGGGCTTTCTGCATCCTGGGGACACAGAGTGAGGGTGTGGCCACTGCTAGGCAGGCAGACCTCCTGCTGTTGGTCCCCAAACACCTGTTGTCACTCTAGGCAGCTGCAGCCCCAGGGCAATGCCTTCCCAGCAGGGATAAGAGGCCTTGCTGGAGGGTGCTGGGGGTGCCCAGGCTGCGGTGCAGTGGGGGGCGCTGGGGGTGCCCAGGCTGCGGTGCAGTGGGGGGCGCTGGGGGTGCCCAGGCTGCGGTGCAGTGGGGGGTGCTGGGGGTGCCCAGGCTGCGGTGCAGTGGGGGGTGCTGGGGGTGCCTAGGCTGCAGTGCAGTGGGGGGTGCTGGGGGTGCCCAGGCTGCGGTGCAGTGGGGGGTGCTGGGGGAGGAAAGGGGGCGAGGAGCCTGCTCCTTTCTCTGCCCCATTTGCCACCTGGCCCTTTGGGTACTACCCGAACGGACTGGACGCTTGCTGGAGGGCCGCCTTAGACTGGCCCACGACGTTTCTCTGCATGCTGGGGACTGGAGCAGGACCTCCCCTTGGGAGCACTGTGCAGATGAATGACACCCACATGGTGATTATATAGACCGTTTCTGTGGTCAGTCAGGGATTAAAATGGCTTTGTCTTGTTCCCATTCCCGTAGTGTCTCTTATATGCAGTGCACGTCGTTGCCAGTGTGGCGAGAGCTGCACTCCCTCCTCCCACGTGGGCAGGCCAGGGCTCCTATAAAGCTCTCCCATGTGTCCCATGGGGGCTGACACTCTCAATAGACCTGAACAAGGGTCTCGTAATCACGGTGTCTCTCATACAACCCAGGCAGGTGGGTAGCACTGACACTGCTACTCCCATTTGACAGCTGGGAAAACTGAGGCTATGAAGTTGGGACTTGCTCACAGCAACTCAGGGGGTGGTGGAAGATGGGGGACAGGAACGCAGGTGTCCTGGGGCCCAGCATAGCCCTCGTTCTGTCCTTCTGGGCATCCCTGCCAACGCTGTGACCTGTGGAAGCTCTGATCCAATACCGTGTCTGTTTTCTGCTTATATTTCCTGAATATTAGTTATTTTTCCTGATTACAAAAACATGTTCACGGCAGAATATCCAGCACATACAGGAAGTATCAATAAAATAAGAATCTGGGAACGCTGTAAATAGAGGTTGCGCTTCACTCCCTGAAGGCTCCTTATAGTTAAGCTGCAGAAAGGTTTTCAAAGCCACCTCTTGTCCCCTTTTATTCCATAACTCTTCCAACCCCTCCACGCCCCGCCTGTGTGTTTGATAAATTCTTATCAGTTGAGGGGTTGCTGAGACCCCAGGCTAAAATCGTTAACAGGCCCCCTTGCTGTTCCACTGTGGCCTGGATCCTCCCTGCCTGCCACCTCCGTGTGGGGCCTGTGACCTTCTGCCCTGGGGGCTGGGGGACAGGCCTCCATAGTACACTAGGGTGAGGGGCTCGGGAGTCTGGCCTGCTTCTGCTGGAGCTGCAGAGCTGGCTCCCAGCAAGGTGCAAGGTCTGAAGGGGTCTGGGGCACTTGGGCTGGCTCCGGCTCTTGTCCCACATCTGGAAGGGTCTGACCTGCTTGCTGAACGGTGGGTGTAGAGCGGTGATGCTGGGAGCCTAACTGGTGCTCCAGTAAGAGGACTGGCCTTCTCTTGCTGCTGGGGGCTGTGTCTGGGACTAGCCCTTGGAGGACAGGGGAAGGCCAGGCCCAGAGTCAGCGCTGCAGCAAAGCAGAGGGATGGGCGCAAATCAGGCAGGAGCCCTGGTGGACCAAGGCGGTGCAGGGGAGCTGGCCCGACATGATGGGAGACGCAGGAGCTGCAGCTGCCGTGGCTGGGAGCCCAGGCGGGGCTGGCTGGCTTCTGGGAAGGGTAAAAGTAGCTCAGCTGCCACGGGGCTGTTTTCGTTTTGGGGGCTGGGAAAGGGCAGGTGGAGGCGCTGTGAGCCCGTGGAGATACCTGCTAAGTGGGCTCCAACCACCTGTGGGGTTGGCCACAGGGTCATTCCAGGGTCTCTGGACCATGAGCGTTTCTGGGCCCTGAGTGTGTGCGGAACCCTGTGGGGGTGGGGAGGTGGGTGAGACGCCCCCTACCCTGCAGGAGGTCAAGGCTGAATGTGAGTTGGGTGCAGCTGGCCGCCAGCTAGCTACCAAGTTCAAAGTTCATGGGTCCCAGATCAGGAGTGATTCTGCCTGGCAGGACCAGTTTCAGAGAAGCTGGCATTTGACCTGGTCTTGAAGGAGGAATAGGATTTCAACAAACAGAGCAAAGGGATGGCGCCTCCAGGCTGCAGCAGGAGAGTGCAGGGCGTCCCCCAAGCTGCGTCTGCACGTCTTGTCTCTTAGGCCCTTTGGGAGTTCATTTTTCCTTAGCTGGGGTGTGCATGGTGACATTCATCTTGGCCGGGCACCAGCCCGTGAAAGACAGCAAGCAGCCACAGGCAGAAGACGCGGAGCGAAGGCCATGGCACAGAGGCCACGTGTCCCGTGCTCATACTCTAGCTTTGCCACCGACAAGGTTTGAGTTGGAGAAGCCTTAGTTTTTCCACCTGTAAAATGAGGCTTAGGATAGCTAATAACGCACTACTCGCAGCTACTTGATAACGGTGGCTATTATGAATACTGGCCCTGCCCCTGAAAAAACGCTGCTTGCAGTTGCAGTCGGGCTGTCAATATGATGGCGACAAAACGTCAGACCCATTTTCTCCGGCCCAGTGGACCTGGAGAGCACTGAGAGGGGGCTGCATGAAGCCAGAGCCCGTTGTCTGCAGGCATGAAGGAGAACTCTGAGTCAGTCTTCGCTCTGACATTGAGCTTGGCATTCGAGGTCTCTCCGAGGCTGGTCCCACCTCACTCCTGTAGGCTCTGTTCCCTCCTTGCACCACGGCCACATGCTGCTCCTGCGCTGTGCCTTTCTGCAGAGGCGCTGAGCCAGTTATGCTAGCCGGATCTCACAGGAGGTGACCATTCAGGACCCCAGACCCATCCTGTCACCTCCAGTCCTTGTAGGCTTGGGGGCTGGAACTTTGGCCTGGGATACCCAGTGCTTTTTTTTTTTGCCACCTGGACTCCTTTGGCTCCACCAACCAGAGGCTTGGACAGAGGCGGGACGATGCCTTCTCGGGCCCCTTTCTACAGGAGCCTCTGGGCCCCGCCCCTGGTGGTGCCAGGTGCAGGAAGACAAAGTCAGGGAAGGGCTCTGCTCCCCAGGGCCTGAGCAGACCTGAAACACCGGTGTCGACACCCCGGTCCTGAGAGGGCTCTCAAGGGGTTGCCACCTCTGGTCAGCTGAAAGCACGCCCCCGGAGTGTGTGTCATGGGCGGGGGTGGGGGGAAGCTGTAGGAAGCAACCCCCATGAGGCCTCCATGGAAAGTGGAGCTTTGGGCCCACACTGGGCTCTCCTGCAGGTGAGCAGTGGGGAGGCCTCGAGCCCCGCCTCACTCTGCCATGACACATGGGAGAACCACCTACCTTCTTATAACCCAGCCAGCCATTGACGTCACTTTTCCTAGTGGCAAGGAGTCAGGATGAACACAGTGACTCAATGGTGAAGTCGGTGATCACGGGCAGCAGCCAGGCCAGTCCTGTGTAACCCGCTCCCTTACATGTCCGTCCCACAGACGGACACATCCTGCGTCTTGGACAGACACGTGTTTTCAATCCATTCTCCTCTGCAGTCGGCCACGGTTTACGCACCGTTTGAGGCCTGGCTCAAATGCCACCATCTCCATAAAATCTTGGTCAGTGGTTGGGGATGGGGGCTCCCATCCTCCTGTTAGGTAACTTGCTAAGATTGCTTTGCTTTGATTTCTCATGTTTCTGATGCAAACAGATTTTATTTTCCTTTATGGAATTGGAGTGCAAGGGGACGAGCCCCTGGACACTGCTTTTAAGTGACTGAGCTGGCCCCTCCTTCTCTACTGGTCACCTCCAGTATGTGTTTCTGTCTCCCTCTCCCAATAAACTGCGAGCCCAAGGGTGGCGAGGGTGTCTCCATCTCAGTGTCCCTGCAGCACCCAGCACAGCCACCCAGACTGCCCGGCCCAGGACACACCCTTATCACTAGAGCATGTGTCCTCGTTTGCCAGCTGGGTTTGTGCCTATTGTCCTGTAATTATTTATAGTGCCCCCTTTGCTCTCAAAGGTGTCCAGAATGGGACGGTACCCTACTTAGCACAGACCTATTAAGCCAAAGCACCCGACTTTGGAGCCTTCTCCTCACCCATGACCTATTACCAAAGGTCCTTTCTCATCAGTCGGGTGGGGGTCCTACTATCGTCCCCCTGGTCAAGGCCAGAGTGGGGTGAGTGTCTGAACTAAGGCAAGACCTGCAACAAAATCCCTCCTCTGAGAGACTCAGTTTCCCTGCCTGTGATCGTGAGGCTCAAATGAGTTATGTGACCCGACATACCCTGCAAACGGTGGGGTTCCCCACTAGTGCAGTTTAGCCAGTGTCCTCTCTGCATCCCTCCAGACACTGCAGGGGCTACAGAAGAACACGTGATCTGGAATCTAAGCAATAGCCAATGCGCCGAGAGCCACATGAAATCACGTAGATTGTATAAAATGCATCACGTATAACTTTGTCTTCTAGTATCTAAAAATGCTAAGCTGTGTGGGCCAGGGCATGAGAGAATGGGCCAGGCTGGGTGTACTTGGAACGGTGAGGTCCAGACATCTGGGAGATGAGCAGTCAAAAGGAGGTGGCTCTGCAGGTGGCCCGGAGTTGAGTGCGGGGGATACGAACGAGGTTCTGAGAGGAAGAGCAGGAATGAGGAGGCCTCAGATGGTTTTGCATGGGAAAGTAACAGGTCCACACTTCTTTGTCCCTGACTCTGGCCTCCTCCTGGGCTCTGTGCAGAGGAGAGAAGACGGGGTGCAGCTGCCCCCACATGCTGTGGCCACGAGGTGATCAAATATGCCCTGTGCCTGCACGGTCTGCTGCCCCTGCCTCCACAGGGGCTGGTCTTGATGTGACTGCCCTGCTGTTCCTAAGCAAGGCACACAGGGTGGTAAGAGCCAGCCTTCACAGCCAGGCGCGCTGGGTTGGAGCCCCAGCTCTGCTACTTATAAACCAAACTACTGGCCCCGACCAAGTAGCTTGGAGTGTCTCTGAGCTCTGGGTTCATAATCTTACAATCAGGGCTGATAAATCTGCTTCGCCAGTTTAATAGGAGGCATCAAGGCCTGGAGATTGGAGCGTCGTGGCAGGTCGAGGGAAAGCAGAGGCCGGCGTGGCTGGAGCTGGGAGGACGCGGGAGGGCGCAGGGATGTGGTGAGAGAGACGTGACCAGAGTACAAGACACAGCAGGGAGTGCGGGGCACGGAAGGTGGCCAAGCATCTAGGGCACTGGCCTCTATGCCACCTGGGAGTGTCCCATCCAGGGGGCCAGTCTCTTGGGCCCTCGGCGGCAGGGCAGACCCATCGGGAGGCTGTCGCAGTGATCCAGGTGGAAGGGAATGTGGTTTGGACCAGGGCGGTAGGAGTGGGAGATTTTTAATTGTTTGCTCAGATAAACTCTTTAAAATTTTATTGTGTCTCAGTTTATCTTTTAACAGCGCTCAGGGAAGAGGTCTAGGCTAGAAATACAACTTCAGTTTCTGACATAAGAGCTTCAGAACTCCGAATGTGGTGCACCCCTTTGCTTTGCAGATGGGGAGACTGAGTCCCCACAGGGTCCCAGGTCCGGGCATGTCTATAGCAGAGCTAAGACTAAACGTCCAGTTTCCTGACTTCCCATGTAGGAAACGTGTGTGAGTTCAGACACCACTTTGAACTTCCCTTGCGTTTAGATCTGGGACACACTTGGTCCTTTTCTCTTTCCAGACTTTTCCCTCCATTTCTCTTCTCTCACCCCTTGGCTTTCTCCCTGTGCCTCTTCTTATCCAACCCCATTTCTCCTTTGGGGTTTGCGCTCAATCGATAGCACTCCTGGACCCCCGGGGGTGGGGGGAGACTGCCACCGTCCGGTCTACTGCTCCTCCAGGCCTTCTGCTTGGCCGCCGCCTGGGAACCCCAGCCGGGCGGATGCTCCTTTCCTAACACCCACCAGCTACCTTTTGGGCCTTGGCCCCCTCCCTGTCATTGTGGCTATTTCTGGGCAGGTCGCTGGCCCATAGCAAGTGCCTGGAACTTGCCAAAGGGACGGATGCAGGAATGAAATGCCAGGTGAGCACACCAGGTCTTCATGCTTGGACTGTGAGCTTTTGCCTGCTCTGGGCTTCGCTGGTGCGCCGAGGCTCCCCTGAGCCCACACATGGCACTTACCATGTGGTCACCAACAGGCCCTGGGCTGTCCCTTTGGGAAAGCACTGCCCAGTGTGGGTGGGACGCGCCTGCAGAGGGAGGACCCAGAGTGTGAATGGCCCAGCAGCAGCGGAGAGGTCGCTCTGTGGCTAGACCCGAGGGGAAGGCTAGAATGCTGGGGCAGACGATGCCGGGGAAAATGAAGGCTGCTAGGACGGGTGGTGCTGGAAGGCCAGGCCCAGATGCATTGTTCTGGAATGCCTGAGGCTGGCGTATGCTGGCCTCTGGACAGATGCTGTGTGGTGTGTTTTGTCAGGGGGTTGTCCTGGTTTAAAGGCACAGGAACGGGTGGATGCTGCAGGCTGGCACAGTGAGCAGAGCACGTGGCCACTGAGCAGGGCACACCCCATCACGTGCGACCGAGCCAGGACGTGCCTGTGGCTGTGCTCCAAGGGGGTCAGACGCTGTCCTTCTGTCACTGCCACCCCTGTGTGGGGGAGGACCCGTGACTACATTCCTCACAGCCTTTGTGGCTGGATTATGTGGCCGTGGTGATGACTGATACGGGTCCCTTTGTTAGATAAACAGGGCCCTGGCACTCAGCTTTCTCCCGTGCCCCGGCTGCCGCAGCAGGGTTTCGCCGGTGCTCGGTGGCAGGATTATCCGGGGTCTAGAGTTCAGGAATAATTCTCTCCACTCCCTCCCATAATTCTACATCCTGTTCTGTTTCATGGCTTTGGATCAGTTTTAAATAATACCATTACTTGGTTTATTCCTCTTTCTAAGCTGCTCAAAATCCTTTTAGGATTTGATAAAGTACATAAGCAAATAATAACCAGAAGTTTTAAATAAATGTAACTAATGTCTTTCTAGATTCGGTACTGACAAGGAAGCAGGGTGCTCTTGGACATCGGGATCCTGACTGCTGAGAGTCCTTGTGGGCTGGTCTGTCGCTGGGGCTCAGCAGGGCAGGGGCAGAGGCATGTGATGTCTCCTACAGTAGGGACAGGAAGGCTCCGTCTCCGAACTTGGGGGAGTTTTTGTTAGTAGGATGAAGACAGCGAGCCCCTTCAGAGGGGAGCTTCGTGTCCAGGAGGAGGGGAATAGAGAGAATTTGAACAGTCCAGAGATCTGGCTCTAGCCCTCACGGGGTGGCTTGGAGCAGGCCAAGTCACTTGGAGCAGCCATAGCTTTGGAGCACTGACCCCTTCCCCACAGCGCAGTCTGTGGATGGCGTGAGACCCTGCGTGGGCACTGCAGGCGCAGGGCTGCCCCTCAGAGATAGCGAAGTCCATTGTTACTCACGGGGCAAGCAGCATGTGAGACCAGTCTTATGGAGGGGATGGCTGTGACATACACTTTTATAAAATGACGTCGTGACAGGGCTGCCACTAGCTTCTGCAGTTTGTGGCCTGCACAGAGTGCTGGATGAGGAGACATTTGGGGGCTGAAATCCAACCTGAGCTTGACTCGTCAAGCCTGCTGGGCTCTGGGGCTGGGGCTGGGGCAGCCGGGAGGAAAGGGCACCGACCTGCAGTTTGTCCCTGCTGAGAGGGCCTCTTCGCTAACTCTGCTCAGACGGGCCCTGAGCGCCAGTGGTGGCCCGGGGAGTTGAGCCTGACCCTGATCCTCCACCCCTGTACCCCCCACATGGACAGCTTGTTATAAATGAGAAAATGTCCGTGGGCCTCTCTCTATAAATGGAGTAAAAATGGAGAGAGCAACTCTTGAAGATGAAAGGGTGGTGAGCTTGGCGTCCGCCCTTCTCACGCTCCCTCTCCTTCCCCACATCGACCCTGCCACCTCCTTGCTGACTCCCACCCTCCCTCTCTCAGACACCCCGGGACTTCCCCACCTGTCTGGAGGCCCAGGCTGGGATTCTCTTTGGAGCAGCATGGAGCAACATCTCCAGGCCTCAGATTGGAGGACGGAGCCTTTCTGCATGGCAGCGTTGGGGACCCTCTTCCATGCTGTGTTATACTCTTCAGGCCCTGCCAGTGGCCCATTTACCCTGTAAAAGTGCAGCCCTTCACACAAATGATCCAGGAGCATCTAAATCGCTGTCACTTGGGCTGCGGCGTCCTGCCCAGAAATGCCCTCTGGAGGGCACTGTCACGCCGAGACCCAGGACAGGGCAAGCTTGGGCGGGATCATGGCCCCCAGCCCTGTGCCAGGGGGGTGGGGAGCGCTGACAAATGGAAAATGTCTTAATACATAAAACGTTTTCAGCCGACAATAAGAGGGTTTTGTTGAAATTCTTGAGTGGATTCTCTGATTTGCATTTCGAAGCAGTTCAAAATAAAGGAGAAAGGAACTTGGCTAGTTGGTGTCGTCACCTGATGTGACCCAGGCAGAAACTGAGTTTATTAATAGCCATTTGACAGACACTTCGCAGTTAAGGTGAAGCAAGAGGGATCACGTTTCTAGTTTTCAGCCAATTACAAATGCCCAGTGGGTGAGAGGTCTCCGGATGGAAGGAAAAAGAACAGCGAGTCTTATACGCTAAACATTGAGTCTGAATAGCTCACTTGTTCAATAATATTTTGCAAACATGAGTTATTCCCAATTTATGGATAATTCAAAGTGCTATCAAAACGACCAATGTCCCTGTTTTTACTGGTTTTGTTTGCTGAGTGCTCTCAGTATGCCAGGCGCCCGTCGAGGAATTTTTCATATTTTCTCCTTTCAATCCCGGAGAACCCGGCAGGTGATTCTCAGCCCCAGTTTTCATGCAGAGGAGCTTAGGGAGATTAATTAACTGGCCTGGGCTTTTCAAAGTGCTCTGGATTTTCCTTATGAACTGCGGAGGGCCAAGGGCTTCCCCACCTAGACCTTCCACAACTGACTTTTTGAGCCTGAGCATGTCTGTCTTAACTGTCACCTTGTTGGTTTTAGACCTGACAAGTTCCTTTCGATCTCAATTCTGTTATCCAACATACCGACTCTGTGACATCTAAAAATCGGACTTATTTGCTTTCTTTTCCTGACTTCTGTTGAATTGATAATGGAAAAACATATTTTTCCCATCTCTTTTTCTGTTTTTGCTCGGCAAATTCCATAACATAGATTGAACTTCTTTTCGTGGTTCTCCTTAACTTTTAAAAACATACTTATAGAACAAATATTATCTAACACAGTTTACAATGATTTATTATTTGTATACTCCTCCCAAACAAGCCTAGGTCTTAGCTCACATTAACAACATTGAATACATTTCCGTCTTGTCTTATCTAGAGTTTTACTTTTTGTTTTAAGAAATCCTAAAAACTTCAGTTATTATTTTTTAATAAAAAATTCAATAATTTTAAATAATGTCCAACCTCTTGTATTCATCTTTGTAGCTACTGCTGTTTCTTCTACCCCACATCTGTCTGGGTTCATGTTTTTTTCTCACTGGTGTACATCATTTGATAATTCTTCCAATGAGAGTATATGGGAGATGAAATTCTTTAGTCTCTGTGTATTTAAAAATCTCTTTCTTTTGCACTTTCTTTCTCTTTGAATGGTAGTTTAGCTGAGTATAAAATTCTAGGTCTACAGTTGTTCTCCCTCAGTATTTAAAAAAGTGCTAGTCTCCTGTGAGACTTTCAAATGCTGTGCTTAGCCTTGCACGCTCTGTTTCTCTGCAGTGTGTGTAGGTGTAGAATTATTTTTATCTACCCTTCTCTGTGTTCAGTCTACTTTCACTCACCACTCATGTCTTTCATCAATTTTGGAAGATTCTCAAATATCTCTTCAAAAGCTTCTTCACTGTGATCTTCTTAACTCACTTTTCTGAAACACTTATTAGATACAAATTTTAGCTTCTCACTTTACCCTCCAGGTCTCCCGTTGTTTTACTTCTTTCTTTGTCTGTTTGACTTGCTGTGTTGATTGAATGCATTCTTGCTATATTTCACTTCATTAATTCCTTCTTTTAGTGTTTTGTTATATTGATGTTTATATTTTAATTTCAATGTTTTTTTCATTTCCAAGATTTCTAATTGGTTCTTTGCCCTGGCTACTTCATTGTTTAATTTTTATTATCTTTCTCTTTCATAATTTATTTATTTTATTTTATTTTTTTTGAGACAGAGTCTCATTCTGTTGCCCAGGCTAGAGTGCCATGGCATCATCTTAGCTCAGCAACCTCAAACTCCTGGGCTCAAGCGATCCTCCTGCCTCAGCCTCCCCAGTAGCTGGGACTACAGGCATGTGCCACCATGCCCGGCTAATTTTTTCTATATATTTTTACTTGTCCAATTAAGTTCTTTCTATTTTTGGTAGAGACGAGGTCTTGCTCTTGCTCAGGCTGGTCCCGAACTCCTGAACTCAAACAATCCGCCCACCTCGGCCTCCAAGAGAGCTAGGATTACAGGCGTGAGCCACCGCGCCCAGCCCCCTAGAGATTTTGATTTAGCAGGATTGACTGGAGCCTGGGAATAGGTAAAGCTAGTGAATTCTACAAGCGATTCTGATAAGCAGTCGGGCTCAGCTCTCAGTGAGGGATGTTCCCAAAGCACTTGGCAAACAGTGCTGGGCGTGCAGTGTGTGCCCTGCACACGTCCCCACCACGCTGCTTCCCTCCGCCATACTGTCTCCCTCTCTGCTTGCCTGCTGGGGACACAGTGCTCTGGGTTGCCCAGTTTGTGTCACAGAGGAAAGCCATAGGATAAAATTCGTTGAAATTCGTCTTATCCAGATGTTTTCCTTTGACAAAAAGAGTCAGGAAAAAAGGCAATGCTTATCTCAAAGTTTTCATTTAAATTCCACCCCCATTTATCGGGCCTATACTCCTTTGTTGAACCCCATGATACGGAAATAGGATTTGGGCCACACCCGAGATCTTGGGAATGGGAAATTTAAGGCATTGAGACCAGCCGAAGTCGAGGAGAAATATTATTTTGGGGCAGAAACTGGCCAAATCCTACCCCAGAGGCTTTCTCTGGACTTGTGTCCAGTTTTGTTTGGAAGGAAGCTTTGAGGTCATCCTGGCAGACAGAGCGGCTGCGGTAGATGGAGCCAGAGAGTCGAGACACGAAGCACAGGCGGAGAGCGCAGCCTCAGGGTCTGGAAAAGCCAGGTGGAGCCGTCATTGTCCGGAAGGGCTGTGCGACAGAATCACGTGAGCAACTTGTTTAAAGGAAAAGAGACTATGGAATCCCACATCCAACCCCTGTGGAATCAGAACTTCTGGCATCGAGCCTCGGGTCTGTTTAACAAATCGCCTGTGTGATTCTGCTGCGTGGCCAGGCTTGGGAAACACTGGTCTAGAGATTCCAGAATTTTCGAAATGTGGCCCAGGCGCTCTGGTGAATGATTTGGTCAGCAGGCTAAGCTGATCTACACGTAGAGCCCGTGCTGTTCAGAGTGTGCTCCTCAGACCAGCATCCGCTCAGCGTCACCCAGGAGCTAGGTAGAAACGCGACTCCCAAAACCTGCTGAGTCAGAATCCGCATTACAAACAAGGATGGTTCATCGGGTGTGAGAGGTCTCCTGGCACAGTGCTCCCTGCTGGCACCTGAACCCATCCTTGGAAGAGGAGCTCCCTGGGGTGGGGATCGTATTTTATCCTCGACACCTCTTTGAGCCTCGGTTCCCTCGTCCGTAATGGGGATGGGAATAATCCTTGTGGCACCCCCTTCTTGAGGTTGTTAGGGGAGCTAATGTCTGGCTCCCACAGTAGATTGTGAACTCTTGGAGGCAAGGGCCTCATATTTTTAAAATTCTACATGCCAATGCTTGGCTTTAAGTGAATTAGTCATTTTGGCACAGAATTGCAGAGCCCCTGAAACAGAAAAGGCTCTGTAGGTTAACATAAAACAAGCCACTTAGTGAATGGATGGAGAAATTAAAGTGAGGTTAAACAATGTTTCTAGGGTCAGACACTCCATTATTGTCACATGAGGCTACCTGGGGAGTTTGTGCCAGGAACAGCTCCTACTAGCACGCAGTCCTTCTCCTTCCCTGGACTCCTCAGAGCCCGGCTCAGCTCCGGTGTCCTGAAGCTCCCCCAGCTCCCCCAGCCCCTCCATCCGCAGCCGTCTCTGTGCCGTCCCCCTTCACCTTCGGCAGCGCTGAGCGTCTGTGTCACTCGCTTGCGCCTGAATCCTGCTGGGCTGGGCTCCTGCATCTCCCGCCCTTGCTGAGGATCGTGCTGGAGCTCGCAGCGTTGTCCACACCGCACACACCAAGCTCTTCGCAGACAGGAACGTGGTCCGTTCCCTTCCCATCTTCTTCCCAGCACAGCACCTCGCTTGGGGCTGATCACGTAACAGGCACGGATAACTTTTTGAATATCTGTTAATTTTTTAAAGATATAAAATCGTTCACACATACAAAAGTCATAAAGAATAATATGACAAACACTTGAATCCCCACTGCTACCGTAAGAAATAAAAACAATGTCATCACAATCGAGGTGCCCTGTGGCCACTCCTCAACTGTTTTCTCGGCATCTGTGGACATCGATAATAGCCCATCACCTGGGGCCTCATGTGGCTTGCTCGGTGTTCCTGCCCATAAAATGAAGATCCACGGCAATCGTGAGGCTATAAATCATTCCATTTTGTCACTTGAGAATATTTATTGAGCGCCTACAATATGCATTTACTGTATTAGAAACTTAGGATGCTTTGGCAAACAGATCTGAGCGGAAAAAAAAGAAATAAAAAAGAAAGCATTGCCCTCAGGAAGTTCACACGTAGACAGCCCATAATATCAAATACGGGAATATGTAAATTATATACATGCTCAAGGGTAAAAGTGCAATGGAGAAAACGAAACACGGTACCAGGATTAGGGGTGCGGAGGGAGGAGGGCAGACTGTGGTCAGGGTAGCTCTGTGGAGAAGGGAATATCCGAGCGAGGACTTGGAGGGGGTGGGGCAGTTGGCCATCTGATTTTGGGGGAAAGGTGTTCCAGGTAGAGGAACAGCCAGTGCAAAGTCCCTAAGTGGAGCAGTGGAGGAACAGCGATGAGACCAGCCTGGCTGGGTGGAGGGCAGGGCTGGACAGCAGGCGATGAACTCGGAGGATGGCGGCAGGGAGGGCACACAGGGCTTTCCGACAACTGCAAGACTTTAGCTCTTTCTTTGAGCCATTACAGGGTTTGAGCTGAGAAGTGATGTTTTCTGACCTCTTTATCTGCAAGGTGAAGAGTTGTTTGTAGGGACAAGAGGAGAACAGGAAGTCCAGCTAGGAGGTGGTGCAGTGGGCAGAAAGGGCGGCAAGGGAGGCCCAGACTGGGCGAGAGCAGTGGCAGAGGGGAGAAGACGTGAGATTCTGGGGAGGCCCTGCAGACAGCACCCCCAGGATTTCTTGTTGAGTTGGACGTTGGGAGTGAGAGAAGGAGAGAACTCAAGGATGCTTCAAGACTTCTGGTCTGAGCACCTGGAAGGATATAGGTACCATCAACCAAGATGGGGAGATTGCAGGCAGACTCCTCCACCATAGGGTCAGTTGAAGTTTGGACTGCTAAGGTTGAGAAGTCTGCTAGATTTCACAAAAAGAAATGTTGAGTAAGCAGTTGGGTCTATGAATCTTGAGTCTTGGGAGAGATCAAGGCTGAAAATACACATTTGGGAGTCATGAGCACTGGAATGGGGTCCCTGATTAAGGGAGCCAGTGTAGGTCAAGAAGAGGAATGAGGACTGATCCCTGGAGCCCAGAGGAGAAACCTGCCAAGACTGTGGGCCGTCATTGGAGCAGGAGGAAAAAGCAAGGCAATTTGTTGTCATGGAAGCCAAGGGAAGAAAGTGTTTCAAAGAAGAGGCAGTGAGAAGTAGTGTCAGATGTTGTTGATGGATCAAAAGCAGGGATGAGGACTGAGAGTGTCTGTTAGATTTGCCACACAGAGGCCAGTGGTGGCCTTGGTAAGGATGGTTCTAGTGAAGTCAGGTGCGGAAGCAAAAGCTTAGCTGGAGTGGATTTGAGGGAGAACAAGAAGAATGGGATTGGAGAAAACAAGCACAGACGACACCTCAGGGGAGTGTGCTGGGAAGAAAACAGAAATGGGGCAAGAGCTGGCAGGGGACTTGGAGTTAGGAGAAGGACAGTCCACCCTCCATATCCAAGGGTTTCATAGCTGGGGAACCCACCAACTACAGATTAAAAATACTTTTTAAAAGTCAATAAAAATAACAATACAAAAATTAAAAATAATACAAATTTTAAAAGTATAGTATAGCAACTATTTACATAGCATTTACATTGTATTAGGTATTATCAGTAATTTAGAGATGATAGAAAGTACATGGCAGCATGTTCTGCAGTAGTATGCAAATACTGCATTTTAGGTAAGAGACTTGAGCATCTGTGGATTTTGGTATCCCTGGGGGGTCCTGGGGCCAGTCCTCTGTGGATAGCGAGGAATGACCATATGTGCTATGGAAACAAGCAGAACAAGAGCACGTTTCATCATTGATTGAAAAACTGATGATATATCAAGAGCCGGGAAGAGTAGCTGGAATGGAGTCACTGGGTCCACAAAGGGAGGAATTGGCTTCAGATAGGAGCTCTGGTAATTCACCTACAGTGACAGATGGGAGGCCGATGACGGAAGGCGAGAGGATGTGTTGTGGAAATCTATGGGACTTTTCTCTGGTTGCCTCACTTTTCTCACTTAAAAGTGAGAAAGGAAGCGGGAGGAAGGTGGTGGCATTTTGGGAAGCGTGGAGAAGGTAGCAGATAATTGTTCAGGAGAGTGGAGCAATGAGGGGAGAGGAAATCCCTTGTGATCTCTGGTCAGCACTGAGGCCATTAAGGTTGGTGGCTATGAGTTTAAAGTGAGACAGTCAGTGTGACTGTTTTTCTTGGCCACGTTCAGCTGCATGGATGCAGGTGAGAAGAAGCTGGGTTTAATCTGGTTGTCCTGCCATGCCGGCACATCCAAGAGAAAGAAGCAAGGGAGCTGTGGTGCACGCAACAGAGAGGTTATAACTACTGTGGAATATTGGCAAGGCACGGAGGGAAGCTAGGACGTCACGTGGGTGCGGGACAGTGGGAATTTGAGAGGATCAATGGACTGATGATCAATGAGCCTTTGGGGCGTGCTGGCAAATCCTCAGAACCTTCCCTACACCTGCCTCCGATGCTGGGGCTGGGATGTCAAGGCTCAAATGGGAGCTTATAGGCAGTAGCTCCTCTGAGGGCGTAATCAGACCTAGGAATTGCCTGACAAGTCTTGGATGTGGCTGGGGTGTTCCATGAAGCCATCTCATACCCCTGCAGCCTCCTGCTTCTCATGTGGGACCACGGTCATGGGCACACCCAGCGTGCACGTTAGCAAGAGCCTGGCTGATGCAGACAGATCTCTCCTGATCCTTCTCTGTCCCCTCTGCCTTCGCTGTCTTCCTTTTTCATCCTCCTGTCTCCTCCTTACCTGTATTCACCTGGTGAGCTTCTCTCCTGCCCCCAAGCGGGTTCCCTGTATCGTATTCTACTGGTGCTCTCCTCCTCCCTGAGAGTAATCGTCACCTGTGTTTATCGGTGACAAAGGGAAGCTTAGGCTCCACAGAGTTACGTGCTGGCTCACAGAGAGTCAGTGGTACCATAATCTACCCCAGCATGTTTGGATTTTGACTCTAATTCAGAGTGTTAAGTATCTTTTAGTCGGTTGTAGAAGAGACAAGGTTGAAGACGCTTAGAAAGAAATGGCTCCAAGTTCAGAAGAACCTGGGGCAGAGACTGATGATAGAAGTGTGTGTTGGTCAGCCTCTCCCTTCCAGAACAGTCTCTGGTCCTGTGAGCAATGAGTGCTGGGGCGGGAGGCAGATGGTTCTGAGAACGGTCACTGGGATTTAGGTGGGTCCTGAGTTGTGGACAGAGTAAAATGGCACCTGCTGTGGCCCATTTCCCCACCTGTGAGCAAAAAGCAATGGCCAAGGTCAAGTTAGCTTGACTGGATGGTGTTAGCTTTAGCTTAAAAAATGCTACAGGTCGGCAGACTTTTAAAAGTGCCTCGGCTTAAAAAAAGTTTGCTTTTTGTTGCTGCCTCTTAAATGTGACAGGTTGCTTGAGTTAGGTTCTGGGCCAGTGCCTGGGATCAGCCAGGGTTGGGTCCCTGTCAGAACTTCATGGGGACACCTGGCTGGAAAGCTGTCTGTACGTGAGTTGTGTTTTGCAGCCCAGTGGGCATCCGTGGTGTGAGCCTGGGAGCCTTCAGAACAGGGATCCCTGCCCTGTCCCAGGGTCCCCAGTCTCTGGGCCAGAAAAAGGTGTTTGTTCCAGACACAGAGACGCCTCTGGTGAGAACAGACGCGTAGACCTATAGCAGGTTCTGGGAATGACAGCGCCTCTGTCTGGGGGCTCAGGTCTTGTCTCTGCAGTGTTGCAAGAGGAGCTGCCAGTCCCACAGGCAGCCTGTACCCAGGGGCCTGTGTGCTGCTGGGACCCTCCTGGCTGCTCCTGGACAGAGCTGTGCATTCCAGATGCCTCTCTGTCGTGCCCAGGTCACGTGCTCGCGGCATCCCTGAGCTCTGTCTGCTGTCCAGGCTAGAGCAGCAGCTCCCGGTGGTCTGTGACCAGTGCAGGGGGAGCAGGGAGGACCCCCCCACTTCAGCAGTCATGAAGCTAAGACAGGGGTGGGGCTTGTCTCCTGCTTCTCCCTGCTGGATCTGACAGCTGGAAGCCTGCCGGACCCATGCTTCACGACTCAGGAATGCATCCCTGCCTCCTAGTGCTGGGTGCTCTGTGCTTGCTGAAACTTAGTGACTCCTTCCCCTGCTTGCTATTGGTAGTGACCAGGGGACAGGGAAAGGCAAGTTCATGGTAAGCTGGTTTTGCAGCCACTGAAAACCTGAATCACACTGAATTAGCCTGTTAGCCTCGCTGGCGTATGGGTGCTGGCAGGGCCTAGGTGCCGAGTGTCCCCTTCCTGAGTCCCTCCCATTTATAGCTTCCTCCTGCCCATCTCACCCCAGGCCATGAAACAAACCCTGCCCCAGCTTACACCGAGGCAAATACACTCAGACACGCAGGTGCTCCTGAGGACCAAGCCTCGGTCACAGGCCACCTTGTCATCCACCCTCGGGTCTGGGTGACTTGCCACCCCAGAAGTGCCGGCTTTTCTTACAGTCCCGGTGGGGCCAGTTCTGGCCATAGAGGTTCACTGTGTCCAGAGCTGGCTGTGTTGTCACTTCTTCAAGCAACGGACACTCTACGCAGGGCTGCTCCCCTCATTGCCGACAGCGTCACTGCAGCTGTGTCAGGAGGCCAGATGCTTTCAGAGAAGGCACAGGACGTACCTGAGGCCAAGGGCTTCTCTCCGAGTTCTTTATTTAAAAGTCCTCCCCGAATCGGGGCTGCCGTGACTGGCTCCCCCATCGCCTGCCTGTTCTGAGAAACGCAGGGACGGCAGCACAGCTGTAGGGACATCGCGTGGGCCGGATGTCTTCAGAAACCTCGGTTTCTTCATGTCCTCGGTTGCTGTTTCTACACAGAAGCCACCCACTTTCGAGCTGATGGATCAGGGCCGGGTCATAGAAAGCTCAGCTTCTAGATTGTCCAAGGCTGTGCATCCAAACACGGGCCGAATTCCTCTCTCTCAGGGCGTGAGACCTGTGTGGCTCTCCGGTGTGGTGCGCACTGCCGATGCTGCTGTTTAAGCAGGATCCTTGTTTACCAGGATCTTTTGCACTCGGAATCTCTGGTACGTCAGGCTGGGTCAAGGCTTCGCACATTTCATGAACAGAAGGTTGGTGGTGAGACCCAAGTGTTTAGATGATGTATAGCAGCTGCCACGGTGGCATGTCAACCACGTGCCTGCGGCTGTCACTCAAGTGTCAGGCGGGTTCAGTCTCCATTTTGCTGCCTCCACAGTGTGACGCTGGGCAGGCCGCGTGAAGCTGCTCGGAGCGTCGCTGCATTTCTGAGTGGACACTGACCGAATTGCCCTGCAGGAAGAAGCCAGCTGTGCAAATGCCCAGCACAGCACACAGCCCACGATCGGCCCTTGCTCAGTGGCCCTTGTTAGCCACAACCTCTCTCCGCCTTCCCAGAGCCACCTGGACTCCTGGGCTCCCTGGGGGCTCCTTTGTGACCATGGCTTGGGTCACATTGTTGCTGCCCTGGACAAAGCACCTCAGAGGCGCTGTGATTCTTTCTGTCTCAGTGCTCAGCTCCTCTTCCTGAACTGCAGAGTCCCCCATCCCCCATAGCCTGGTGCTCCCCTCTGTCCTCGCTGGCTTACAAGGCCAAGGTTGCTGCGTCGCCTCAAGCCCTTTGCCTCTGCTTGCCGTGTGCCCCGTGCTCACCTGGTCAGCTCCTGCTGAGCTCTTCCCGGTGGTCTCCCCGATCCCCTCCCGCCTTTCTCTGGGAGATTTCTCTTCTGGGCCACCTGGTGCTTTTTTCGTGCCTCCCCGACAGCACGCATCATGCTGGATTACAGACATTAGTTCCTGCTTCTGTTTTTCCTGCTTGACTCCGAGTAACTCAAGTGACCATGTCTTGGTCACCTTTGTGATTGCCCCATTGATGGGCTCAGTGCTGAGCACAGAGCACGGCCCATAGTGGGTGTCAGTGACTGGGTGACTGGACTCGCCCCGCCAGTGCATGCCGATCTCCCCGCCAGTGCGTGCCGATCTCCCTGCTCTGCACTGCAACGAACACTCGCGCTTGTGCACAGCACTGGCCCAGGCGGCAGGCGTGGTGGGCTCCCAGCACAGATGAGGGACTGCCTCACACTGCTGCCATTTAGCTGTATGCTTTAGTAGCAGTAGTAATAATGACAATGGAATATGACATTTACTGAATGCATACGATAGACCAGTTTCTGTACTAAGTGCTTTAACTTCATTCTCATTTAATCCTCATAATGACAATGTAAAGGAATTAAAATCTCAGGACCCCCCTCACCTCCAACTCCTTATGCAAAGGGAAAGTCAAGCCTGGAGGCCGAGTCGTGCAACATCCCCTTCCTCCTGAACAGCTGCTGTTAACATTGTGCATCAGCCAGATCGGCCCCCACAGAGGACTGCGCCCACAGGTCTTTCATAAGGACATTCTCTGCTGCTTTCCCATAAACTAGGACATGCAAATTCTAACTTTGGGCCTGCAGGATAAGTCTAGTTCCTAAAACTAAATTCTGTTCGATTCCACTCTAATAATGTTGATCACAAGTTTATCTTCCCAGGTGCAGAACATTGTGGTTTGTGTTTTTCCTGGGTGCGTCCTCAAATTTTGGCTTAACAGACCTCCGCTGACTGAAATCTTTGCCTCTTATTTCGGGTTGTCAGCAGTGTATCATCATCCCCATTCGTGAAAAATTTGAAGCAAGAAAAAGTGAAATGACCAGATCAAGTCACACAGATGGCACAGGATAGGCTAGGACTTGAGCTCGGCAGGTCAGATTCCAGAGTCTGCACGTAGGTACAGAAAGCTGCTTGTGTTACTTGTCACTGTGTCCGGGGTGATGTGTCCTTTCCAACTGGTCGAGTAGCTGTTTGGGTTGGTGGGTGCCTGCGCTAAAACTCTTCTGGACTATTTCGTGTAATCCCTCCGGCTGTATCAACTCCCAGATGTTCTTGCGATTGTCTGTGCAGAGCTCCACCTCCTGGTCCTGTGGCTCCAGGATGCCAACCGTTTCAAGGTCCTTGGGATGTGTGGTGATTGGGTGTGGTAAGACACGCGGACATGGCAATGTCAGTCATGAAGGGGGAGCTTGTTAAAATCACAGGTCCCCAGAAACAGCAGGCATGTCACCCCGCGGGCCTTTGTCAGGGGGCAGAGGGAGTGAGGGGACATGTGGATGTCTTGCGGTTTCAGTGGGAAGGAGCAGGTGAGACAAGGTAGACAGCTCAGTCCCGGTGGGTTTGAGCAATTTCAGTGGGTTTGGGCACAGGGGCTGTCCCTAGTCGTCTGCCACCCAGCTTGTGGGTGAGCAGGGCAAGTGGATGGTGGCCCGGAGTGAGAAAGCGTGATAAAGGAGGGGATGGGGCCGGGCCCCGGGTTGTTGGTTTGCACATGGGCGGCCACTCACAGATGAGGCCCGGCCCTGGGAGGACAGTCTCTCAGTTCCTCCAGGGCAGCAGGGCCCTAGGTAGCAAAGCATTAAAACACAGAAAATAAAAAGGCATGGTTAATCTATGAAGTAACTTGGATGCTTGAGAAAGAGGAGCCTTGGCTGACTTGGCACGGCCCAGCTCAGGACAGCGTGGCGCCCAGGGGTCTTTGTGCAACAAAGACTGCTCGGGGAGTGTGTGGCGTGTCGGCAGAGCAGGCCGGGTCACTCTGCTTGCTCTGGCCTCAGTCACTCTCAGCTGCTATCTCTCTGTCTCTCTCTGTCTCTGTCTCTCTCTGTCTCTGTCTCTCTCTGGTCTCTCTCTGTCTCTGTCTCTCTCTGTCTCTGTCTCTCTCTGTCTCTATCTCTATATTGCTCTGTTTCTCTTTTTCTCTATCTTTTTGCCTCTTTCTTTATCTTTCTGTCTCTGTTGCTCTTTCTCTCTGTGTGTCTGGCTGTGTCTATTTCTCTGTATCTCTAATTCTCTGTCTCTGCCTCTTTCTCTCTCTCTGTCTCTCTATCTCCCTGCCTCTGTCTCTGTCTGTCGTCTCTGCCTCTTGTCACTGTGGCACAAACACCTGCTCTTGTCTGCCACTCGTTTTTATTACACTTCTCCTCTCTCAACCCTCACGTGGGTCCTTCCATGGATCTCCCCAGAGAGACTTGAGCTTCTTGAAACTACCACCTCATCTTCCCTTGGGGGATAGATGGACACGGGAAGTATGGGTGACTGACCCCCAGGTTTGGATATTTCTGCACCAGAATTTCCCCAAAATGAGTTACCTGGCACACAAATACTACCATGTGCTTGGTGAGAAGGGGGTTTCAGGGGCATATGGTTTGGGGAAATGCTGCGTTCTGTATTCTCTCTTGGAGATTGACAACATACAATGATACATAGTAAAAGCACTTAGAAGTTGTGCAGGAAAAAAAAATCATTTTTATCTTTGACCCACTGTGGAACTGGTTTTTGCATAACACACACCATCCCATGAGAAATCCCCAGGGAACTGCTGCCCTGCTCAGGGGACTGCAGTGGGGGTGGCGTGGCTCTGAGCTTCCCGCAGACTGGCTTGTAGTGACCAGTCTTTGGGCTTGGAGCCCAGGGGCTCAGGGTGCTCAAGGAGCCTGGTATAACTGACCTGAGAATGCTGGGGTGTGATCTTGGCCTGTTTTTCAATCAAACCTTATCTTTGAACAGACACACAGACACGTGCATACATCTATGATCTCTGTGGGCTCTTTTCATAAACAGGCAAGGAGGTACTTAGGCAATGGGATTGGATTTCACACGGGAGAGCCTGCCTCATCATTTTGCCATAAATACTCATGCAGACAGACACGTATCAAACACACAGAAACACAAACGGTACAGAAACAGACAAACTCATAGACATATTTATAAAAACAGACATAATCACTCCTCCCCATGGTGATACAGACACACATATGCAATTATACACAGAAACACACAACCCAGACCCACTCCCCTGCCCTTCTTGCACATACATGCTCTGTTCTAGGTCTGAAACAAACTGAATTCAAAACTTAGTGGCTTAAGGCCTGGCGCGGTGGCTCACGCCTATAATCCTAGCTCTCTGGGAGGCTGAGGCAGGTGGATTGTTTGAACTCAGGAGTTTGAAACCAGCCTGAGCAAGAGTGAGACCCCGTCTCTACTAAAATTAGAAAGAAATTAATCGGACAACTAAAAATATATAGAAAAAATTAGCCGGGCATGGTGGTGCATGCCCGTAGTGTAGTCCCAGCTATTCTGGAGGCTGAGACAGGAGGATCGCTTGAGCCCAGGAGTGTGAGGTTGCTGTGAGCTAGGATGACGTCACGGCACTCTAGCCTGGGCAACACAGTGAGACTCCGTCTCAAAAAAAAAAAAAACAAAACTTAGTGGCTTAAAACAATAATATATTTTGTTATATATCATGTTTCATGGTCAGAAGTTGGGTGGGGCTCAGCTGGGTGATTCTTCTGTTCAAGATGGCTTTGGCTGGGATGACTCCGTGGCCCCTGACTAGTGGGTGGGCTGGACTGGAGGGCCCAGGTTGGCTTCCCTCACATGCCTGCTGCCTCAGTGGTGGTAGCTGGACAGCCTGGCTCAGCTGGGACTTTTGACAGGAGTGAATATACAAGGCCTCTCAGGTTTCCGTTTCCTGATAGTCAAACCTCTTACCTGGTAGCTGACACCCCAGAAAGAGGAGGACATTGTAGACTTCTTATGACCTGGCCCCAGAAGATGAAGAATGTCATATTATTGATCAAACAAGTAGCTTGGGCTAGCTCAGATTTAAGGGGAGAGTTATTAGACTCCACTTCTCAATGGGAGGAATTCGAGGCTATCTTTAATCTAGTACATACATGTACACATCTTATATGAGCACACTGTGGAGCACACTTTTGTGGTTGCATCTGGGCCCGAAGCAGGAGCAGCTGTGAAGGCCCCGCCCTGAGGCAGAGCCGGCTAGCGTGCTGCCCTCTCGAGGTTGCCCGTTCAGTGGCTGTGCAAGTATTTATTGTATCCAGGGCCCCTTCTTTGCAAGGTGTCCATAAAGTCTGGCACCAAAGGTCACGCTGTGGATACCCATTAAAATCACAGAATGTCCAAGCAGGAAGCACCACACATACTGTCAAATCCAGCCCCTCGTTGTACAATTGGGGACACTGAGGCCAAGACAAGGGGGTAGACTGCTCACTGTCCCACGGCTGGGATCCCCCAGTCCTGTGTCCTCTGCCTCTCCGGACTCCCATTGCAGGGCTCTGTTCCGCAGAGTTTTATGCCTGGGCTCCTGCTGGCTCAGTGCCCTCCAGAGGCCAGAAACGCATATGTGCCAGATGTCTGGGTAAATGCTGGGCCCTGGGGACCAGGCAGGTGCTCTCCACTCACACAAGTGGGCAGGAGGACATGACCAGGAACAGGTGAAAACTTCCTCTAAGCGGTTACTGGTCACAATGTCGGTCAGGCAAAGGCCCAAGACATAAGGCCACCAGAAAGCTGTAGAAACCAACATCATCTTTTCCATTAGGAAAAGTAGAGAAATAAGGCCATCCTCTGCTCCCTCCCACAGCCTATAGCCTGAGATGCAGATGGCGTGGTGTAGTGGCTTTGAAGCTGGTCAAACCTGGGTCAAATTCCAGCTCACCTACCCCCACTTGCTAGCTGTGTGACCTTGGCCGAGTCCTTCTGAGCTCCACTGTCTTCATCTGTAGATTGAGAAAATCATACTTTTATTTTTCCTTTCAACAAGTATTTATTGATTATCCGCCATGTGCCAGACACTGCTGGGGATACACTGATGAGAACAACAGGCACTGTCCTTTATGAAAGAGGCTGACATTAGCTGAACAGATACACAAACAGATGTAAATTTGCAAGCTGTGCTAGGTGTCATGAGGGAGCTCTAAGGGTGCACTTCAAGACGGTACATTCACGATGTGATCAAGTCAGGGATGCCAGGGACAGGCCCTCTGAGGAAGTGAAGCGTGGCTGTGGTCTGGGGGATGAATAGAAGCTACCCAGCCCAAGTGTGTCTGGAGCAGAGGGAATAGCACATGCAAAGGCACTGTGGCTTATGGAGTAAATTGAAGAGGAGGGGTTGAAAGGCCAGTTTGACTCCGTCAGAAAGATCAAAGGGAGCGAGTGGGAGATGAGACTGCAAGAGTGGGTGGGAACTTTTTTCACCACATTAAGGAGCGTTTTAAACATTGCATAAATTTTATATATTTACCTCTAAAAGCAGTGGGACATTATATAATGGTTTTAATTATGGGGATGGCATGAATAGATTATGTTGCAAAAAGATGACTTTGGCTGCAGCAAGGAGAAGGAACTGCAGGATGGCAAAAGGAGGTGTGGATGATCCCGTTAGGAGTCCGTGGCAGGGAAAACAGTGTCCCCACAGACGCCCCTGTCCTCACCCTTGGAACCATGGGTAGGTTATGTCATATGGGGAAATGAGGGCTGCAGATGGAATTAAGATTACTCACCACGGGCCTTAAAATAGGGGGATTATCCTGGATTATCAGGTGGACCCGGTGTCATCAGATGAACTCAGAGATGGGGTCAGAGAGGTGGACGTTAGACGCACTCAGCTGCCCTTGCTCGCTTTGAAGAGGGAGGAAATGTCAATATTATTAACATCATTTTGTAAATGAAGAAATGGGATTTCTGAGGTGTGAAGTGACCTCCTCAAGACCGAGCATCATTAAGAATCATAACCGGGGCTTAGATCCAACCTCCTCGGCCAGGGACTCTCTTTCCATGGCTGTGCTATTCTGGGGAACCTCCAGGGGGATCCGAGGTCAGAGCACTGCCTGCGTCTGATTCTAGCCCTGCCGTCACCTCTCTGTGTGACCTAGAGCAATCACGTGCCCTCTCTGAGCCTGGAGTGAGGAGGTGGTCTCCATCTGAGGTTCACTAACTAAAAGGTGTTTCTAGATGGCCTGACAGGTCTGTGAGTCCCCCAAAATTGTGTGTAGGTTTCTGGGTGTTTGTGCATTTTTTTGAGGTGAGGATTAATAACTTTCATCAAAATATCAAAAGGGCCAAAAAGTGCTCTTCCTTTCCTCCCAGCTTTGTCCTGGAAGCATCCCTGGGTGCCGACCTGCCTGCCAGGACACTGGCGCCATCCCAGGTGTGACTTCTGTCTGCTTCCGCCGCCAAATGAGCAATGACTCTTCTGACACGTTTCAATGATGAGTGAGGGATTGCCATTAATTACCCCTGAGGGGGACACTCAGGTTGGCGGGGCGTCAGGGGCTTAATCTGAGGAAATCCTGGAGAAGTGAACCAAAGTGGCCCTCAGTGAGGGTCACGGCCGCCTACTGGGTCGGCATCCAAGACCCGCTGTTTCGGGTTGGGGGTAGGACCTTGACCTGGACTCTTGGAGGTCGTCCCTCCTGGCTCACAGGACATGGAAGGAAACCAGGTCCAAGAAGGAGCAGTGAGTGTGGCTCCGCAGTGAGCAGCATCATCTTCACGAGTGGCCCAACCTCAGTGAGAAGCCGGTGCCTGACTCCTGGGTCCTCTTTTGCCCCCCGAGCTGCGCAGCCTTCTCTGCAATGCTGGCCGCGCAGAGAGCGGCTGGGCCATCATTCGTCCAGGAGGAGGACCTCTGAGAAGGCCCCAGGGAGAGCTGGCTTTTGCGTCATGGGTCTGGTGTCAAAGACAAATTTGGGTGGAGGGTGAACCTTTGACTGGGAGGAGCCAGGGGAGCCCAGGTCTGGGACGGGAGCAGTGTGGGGTCCCAGGGGCAGAGAGTGGGCGTGGGGAGGGGAGCTGCGGTGAGGAGACGGGCAGGAGTGGGCTTCGGCTCCTGGGCAATGAGGAGCCAGTGAGAGTTTTAGGCAGGGAACCATGTGGGGTGACACGGGGCGGGAGATACTGGAGGTGGAGACTAGTTATGTTGCAGGTGACCGGTTGGACACCCTTGCTGTAATCTAACCCGTGCGTTGGATAAATAGGAAGGCCAATCCAGAGAGGTGGAGGAACTTGCCCAAGTCACCCAGCAGACCAGCGTTAGGCTCGAACCCAGTTATACGCCTCTCAGCAGAAGGAAGGGAAGATGATGGTGATGATGACAATGACAATGGAAACAACTAATAACACTGAGCACTTGGCATTCGGTATCGCACCTGATCCTCACAGAGGCCCTATGATAAAGCTATTATTATTCCTCTTTTATAGAGAGGAAGTGGAGGCTTAGAAATGTTAAATGGTTTGCCACACACCACACAGATGGTGAGTGGTGGAATCCTGGACAACCGTGATAGTTTGACTCCAAAACCCACGCTGTGGACCATACGTGGTTCTCTCATGGGATTTGCTGAAATGGTCCCGGACAGAGTCTTCACACCCACAGTGTCATCCCCTTCACCTGTCTCTTCCCCAACCAGAGCAAACCCTTCCTTATGCTCTTCCCATAGCTCAAGTCCTACTGACAGAGGGCTCTGGGATATGGAGAAAGGGGGTCTCGTGGTTGCAATTGCGATGTCAGAGGGTGTATGCATTTAGAATTACAGAATTTTGGAGATCGAAAGCCCCTAGGAATCCCCGGTAACTCCTTCCTTTGGCAGAAGGGAAGTAGCAAGTCAGTAACGGTCAGAATGGCTTGCAGTGCCTGGTCCCCAGACCGGCGCTTCCTCGCTTCCTTTCTGGACAGTTCCCACGTCTTCCTGGATCTTCGATTGGACTATGAGTGAATGTCCCCAGAAACGCAAGCTGTGCAAACGAACCACAGTACCATTAGTTTCTGAGTTGTGCGACGCTACTGTTTGTTCAGCTAAGCAATGGTTTTCTCTGCCTTTCCTCTCTGGAAAAGCTGACTTAGTACTGTTCCTATGTGAAAATGTTACCCCGCATTTAAAAACATTTGCACATGAACTTTAGATGCCCTATTTGGAAACTGGGAGCAGCCTGGACTACCGCCACGGACTTCAGGCCTGATCATCTGGGAGCACTTTTCTTGGAAGTCTCTCGTTTCTCTTCTGTGTTTGAGGGATTTCTGTTCAAATGCGTCACCATCAGTGAAATGGCAGCAAGAGTTTTGGAGTCCCACAGACCTGAATTTGAATTTGGATTCAGGCCCTAGATAGTAACCTCCAGCAAATTGCGTCAAGAACTGTAGCAGTGGACAAGGCCCCTTGGGGGACATGGGACACTGAGACCTGGGACTTGATCTTTATGAGGCTGCAACAGAGATTCAATTTCAGCTTCACTGAGCGTCTGCCATGAGCTGGTCACCTTCAAACACATCTCTCACGTGACTCTCACAGCACACTTGACAGGAGGGAGGAAGCGTCACACGAGTTCTTTAAAAAACACTGAAGCTCAGAGAGGGTAAGACAATGACCAGTACCACTCCTCTCCTAAGTGGCAGAGGTCCTGACGAGGCCCAGCCTTGGTGGTTCTATTTCAAGTGCTCTTTGCACCGTTACCGTCGGCATAGTCAAGGGAACAAGCAAATATCACAGCATGAAGTATCCGTCTTCTACCTGCTCATCTGTCTACATCCACCTTGCTCATTCTCTAAGCACTTTCCATTTTTCTATTTATCACCTATCTACCCATCCATCTGTCTGTCATCTGTCCTTTGTTGTATATATCCACGGGAAAAAGATGGTTAAAAACACAACAGGATTTCTGTCTCAGTCAGCTTGGGCTAGCATAACAAAAATACCTTAGACTGGCTGGCTTAAATCAATTTATTTCTCATAGTTCTGGAGGCTGCAAGTCCAAGCAGGTACAGTGTGGTCAGGGTCTGGTGAGGGCTCTCTTCCAGGGTTTGTAGACAGCTGCCTTCTTGCTGTGTCCTCACGTGGCAGAGAAAAAGAGATTATTTTTCTCACATCTCTTCCTATAAGGGCACTAATCTGATTTATGAGGGCTCCATCTCATCACCTAATCACCTCCCAAAGGCCTCGCCCCCAAATACCATCATCTTGGGGGTTAGGGCTATAATGTGTGAATTTGGGGAAACACATTCAATTCGTAACAGTTACATAAATTTAAATTAAGTGAGAAATATAACAAAAAGAAGAAAGAAGACAGAAAATAGAGCCAAGAATGAGGCCAACACGAGCATGTGTTTCAGAGCCCAGTCACTCACAGGAAGATGGAAGCGTGGCTCTGGCAGCTAATGCCTAAGGAAGGACCCGAGCAATTGTACCACTTGTGGCAGGAATAAGGGAAGAGCAAACCAGAAGACCTCACCTTCCTGACCTCGAGCCTTCCACTTCATGGGCATTGTCTGGGAGTAGCAGCCACATCTTTCTGGTGCATTTCTGTCTCACACCATGTTATCTCTTGCCAAGGGCCACACAGCTCTTAGTAGAGAAGTGGGGTTAAAACCAGGTTCATTTGTGGCTTCTACCATGACTGCTAACTGCTTGGTGCCCACAATCCAAAGGCAGAGTGTCACATTTTATGTTAGAATTTTGAATAACAGACAAATAGTTGTGGGGCAGAATGAGACTATTTTCTTCTTAGCAGTGAAAGAAATTATTGTTGAAATATACTGGGTCACCATTTTTGGTGTTCTTGTGTTTCTATTTAATCTCTGAATTCAAACCAAACTCTTTGGGGCCAGAGACATCGCTCCTCTGGCAGTAAAAGAATACATTTCATACTTGATTTAAATCTTCATTTGGAAGCAGGACCAAATCCAAGCATGTGAATTTAAACTGCTGGCAAGCTTCCCGGCCTACCTCGTGAGTGTGAAACCAATCCAACTATTATGCACAGAGAACGTTGGTGCCTGTGGGGCTGTGTTTGTGGCCCCTGAAGAATCTGAGTTGGATGGTCTGGAACATCTGTGCCCAAGTGGCACGACTCTCCTCAGCATGCCGAAATATTCCACAGGAGCTAAAATGGATGTAGCCACCAGATTCCAAGAAGTGTTTCAAATGCATTGCTCGGTTGAAAACCAGGACTTAATGGCCACATTAAGCAAGTTAGAGGTGAAGAAATCAATTGCTTTGTCCCACTTTCCCAGCCAGGATCCAGACTGGGTAGAATCCCACCACGCTCATCTGCCTTCTTTCCCGGGATCTGCCTTACAGGAAAACGATCCTTTTTATTACAGAGGTGGTTCCAGTAGCCTAGAATGTTCCTCCCCAAGTTTATCCCTCCCGTTTTCCTGATTTAGTTAATAATACCATCCTCTACCTAGTCACCCAGGCCAGAAACTTCGGTCACCCTCAAACCTCCCTGTTTGTCACCTCCACTCCAAGTCACGTATCACATCCAGGTGATTCGCCCATCCGGATGTGTTCGGAGCTGCCCTTCCTCCTTGCCCCTGTCATCACCTTGGCCCACACCCTGGCCATCCTTTGCTGCAATAACCTTCCAATTTGGTTCCCTGCCTCCAGTGCACCCTCCACACAGAGGTGGCCTGATCCTCGGGGGACACACACCTGCTCTCTCCACTCCCCTGGGCTCCCCTTTGCACGCAGCCGTTGCTCTGGAACCGCTCTGCGAAGCCTCAGGTTTCTGTAGCCAACGCTCCAGGCCCTTCCTGATTTGACCCTAGCAATTCCCCTTTTGTCTAGTTACATAATGGGCTCCTGCAGGAGATGTTGTTTGAGGAGGACATTCTTTAAAAAATGAAACTGACTGGCTTAAAGCACAAGGCTTGAGCTCCTCCTCGGGCCGGAGGCCTTCGCCACTCCAGACCCACGCTCCGCGTGCCTCCTGTCCCACGGTCCCCTCCCAGTGCCCCTTCCTGCCCACTTGCACGTGCTGCAACTATTCTGCAGTCGTGAGGCGTTCTGCACTCTCAGGGCGCACACGACTCGTGCACATGGCCCAGAACCTTCCCGCCTTCCTGGCAGGCAGACGGTTAGCCTCCTCTGAGCTCCCACCAGACCCTGGGCATAGGTGGTTTTTTTTTTTTCTTTTCGATAAGCCTTTGCACTCCTACCTGGGCATATCTTGATGGTAGACATGGCCTCAGCAAACTTTGTTACTTGTCTTCCTGCCTCCACCAGAGTGTGAGTGACTTACAGACAGGATTCACGTCTCATTTGTTTCTGTGTCCCCAGTCCCTAGCACAGTACATGGCCCCCAAGAGCTACTCAGTACGTCGCGATGTAAAACAATACAACACCATTAACTATCAGTCAATCAACAACTGTGGGCTGGAAAAGCCAGCGGGGTCAGATGAGTGTGAGGTGGGTACAGGGTCAGGGAGAGACAGGACAAAGGAGGAGGGGCAGGGTTTTGGGGGCAGTTTATTCTGGGCTGCTGTAGTTGCACATGTGTTTTTGAGTATAATTTAGGTTTAATTTTAGGCCTAGAACAAGCAACACAACCCTTAGAAAGGCCGGGCCTAACCCGGGTGGTGGCCGCCCTTTGGGCAGCTCTGTCCTGGGTGCTTGTGGGGCAGGCACAGCGCACAGGCCCTACTTGCTCAGGGAATGCCGCACCCACATTCCTAATAGCTCTACCGGGATCAGGCTCTGCCCTTTTACCTGAGTTGACTCAGCTGATGCTCACAGCAATGCCCTCAGCTTGGCAGGGCAGGGGCTATTGTTACCTTCATTTCACCATTAAGAAAACATGCCCTGGACAGTCACGTGGCTAAGAAACAGCAGAGGTAGCATTTGAATGTCTGGCTTCGGACTTCCAATCCCATTGTTTTCCAAACCGCCTGACCTCCCACAGCTTCACCCATAGGTCGCAGCTGCTGGGAAGAAGGAGAAGGTGGAGAAAGACTGAAGCAGGGACAGGGTTTACGACCTCACCATGCACCGCGTGTAACTGACACTTCACACTCTGAATGCGCTCACAGAAAAGGCATCACATTGTTCTTATTATTAATTTCTTTTTTAAAAAATTGAGATATACAGTTGAGCCTTGAACAACACAGGTTCGAATTGCGTGGGTCCTCTTATACTCAGATTTTTTTCAATCAAACGCAGTTGGAAAATACAGTGTGTGTGGGATGCAAAACCCACGTAGAGGAGGGGCGGTTTTTCCTCTAAGCAGGTTCACGGGACCCACTTTGGGACTGGTGCGCGCGTGGATCTTGGTATATGCAGGGGTCCTGGAGCCAATTCCCTGTGTGTACGGAGGGACGACCGTAATTTAAATACCACACAATTCACCATGTTACAGTGTACGGTTCAGTGCTTCTGAGTATATTCACAAGGTTGTGCAACCATCACAAAATTAATTCCAGAACCTTTCCATTAATTAACTTCTAATGTTTTTGTTTTTCAGATTCCAATAATGAGAGACCCTGGGTGGATTCGAAATGTCTGGTCTTCAAACATTAACGTGAGTGAAGTTGCTGTGAAATGTTCTCATTAAGCTTTTACATTTCAAGATTAGAGAAACTACTTGTCAAATGGCGGTTTGTTGCCTTAGATATCTCAGTCTCCAAAGCAGGAGGGAACCATTCAACAGATGCTTTCAGAGTTTGCCCAAAGCGCTTTCTGAATGTTTGATAAGCTCCCCGCAGAGCAGAGCCGAGGACATTTTGGCCGGCTTCTAATCTCTTTGTCCTGCCATCCATCCTCCTCCGGGTGTAGACACGATTTTGTCACTTCCCTGATTAAAAAGCACTCGGTGGCTCCCCAGTGCCAGCAGGTCCTCATTAGGACTCGTGCCATCGGTTGCCCTTCACGGGCTGTCCTTGTTGCGAGTGCGGCTACACAGGTCTCGTAAGAGTCTCCCGATTCTGCCTCTCCTCCCGTGCCCCTTGGTTCCTGTGTTCTCCTGCTGCAGCCCCATCGCTTTGCACCTGGTTCTAAGCCTCGGGTCCAGCCTCTTCGGGTGGTCTCTGGGGTGGCTGTTGGTGTTTTGCTCCCTGTCTGCCCACGGGAGCTGCCCTGTTGCCTCTCCATAGACCCGAGATCGGCAGCCGGAGGGCCAGCACCGTCCCTCAGCGCTCGCCCCCTTTCCGGGCTCCTGGACTCTCTTCCTCCATCTGGCTCTCGGAGCCTCTCCTGTCTGGGAGGGAGATGTTGCTGAACACCCGCTCGCCACCCGACCAGTCCTTTTCCCGTCGTGCGTTCACCCACCCTGCGCTGTGCTTTAAGCTTCAGCAGCGCGTCAGCTTGCGCTGGCCCCTGGGTCTTAAAGCTGAGGTCCCCACTACGCAGAGTGTCTGCAGGCAGGACGTTTGGGGTGGGGGCTTGAGAGGGAACTGCTGGGATGGTCCCAGGAGGAGGTGATGGAGCCTCAGCGCTTATTTGTCCCTACTGTGGCCTGGCCGAAGCCTCACAGATGTAGAAGAACGGTAACAGTCTCCACCCTCGAGGAGCTCACGGCTAGACAGGGACGCTGGGACAGGGGGCACTGAGGACCTGCAGAGGACACCTGAGGCCTGGCGCAGAGGCACGCTGGGCGAGAGACTTGTCCTGGAGACGAACCCAGAGGCCCCAGTGAGCCGGACGGAGAAGGCTGCGGGGAAGGCCCAGGCCCGGGCACTCTGCGGGTAGCAGCAGTTCTGTCTCCAAGGGGACGGGGCCCAATCAGAGGCCAGGAGTCCTGACAGGGGCAGTTGGTGGCAGTTGAGCCTGGAGACAGAGAAGCCACCCTCTGTGAGGGGAGCAGGAAGTCCCAGTAGGTGACCCCTCCGCCCGTGGCGGACGCACAGGCCCAGTAGTCACGGCCGCGCCCGCGTCCTCACTGGCTCTGGCCCGGCATGCAGGGCGCTGGCTCTGCGGTACCGGAGGCAGGTGAGGAGAGGAAACCGGGCTCCGTCCGTTGGCAAGACAGGAAGTGTTGGACGGGAGATGCGAAGCAGGAGGGTCCCGACCCAAGGGTGAAACCACAGACAGACTTTCCCCTCCAGGCAGGGGAGTTGGAGGAGTCCAGCAGCCTGGTCCCAGCTCTGCCGCCGGCAGTCTGTGTGACAGTGAGCAAGTTACCTAACTTCTCTGGGCTCAGTGCCTCATGTAGATGGCAGGGCTTCATTCAGTCATAAAGTGCTTGCTGTTTACCACCAGGCCTCGTGGTAGGAGAGAAGTGGGTTTGTGACTCAGCTTGAGTTGGAGGGGAAGGGTTTAGAAGAAATCTCAGAAAAAGCTTCTGAGAGAAGGTAAGTCTACGTGGAGTACTGAAAGAGCCATGATAGTTGGCCAGGCACGGAGGTAAGAAAGTGCAGCGTATCCATCTGCGATTCGGAGGATAGGATGGGAAGAGGGGAACGGTGAGAGATGAAATTAGAGGAGGAAGAGGAGGAGGAGAGGGCGGAGACTGGGTGCCGATGACCAGGAGGCCGTGCCTGCTTTTCTGGGACGTTGGGCTTTATCCTACAGGTAATCGTATTGGGGCGGCTGGCAGTGCATTGACCGGTCTCAGGCAGGCAATGTCGCGTCCAGGTCTGCAGCCCTGCGAGAGCGGACTGCAGTTTCAGGGTGGGCCTGGGGGCAGGGAGACCAGTCAGGGGCCCTTGTTAGCCTGGCTGAGTTTGGAGTACTTGTGAAACGTCCCCAAGGGGGCGGCCAGCAGGTAGTTTGTTGTATGGTCTGGAGCTGAGGGACGAGGTGTCAACTAAAAATGCTGAACTGCGCGTTGACAGTGTCGCGATGCTGTTGAGGTCTGCACGGGGGGACAAAATCACCTAGGAAGGTGCATGGAAGGGGAGGTGGCAGAGAGCAGGCAGGCAGGCTTCCAAGCCAGACCGCTCCTTCTGTCCCAGCATTTGATCATTGTCATGCCCTGCTAGCCTTCGAAGGTGGGTTCATAAATTCCAAAAATGTTTAGCAACAAGAAAACCAAAAACAAAGGGGAAGTACAACAAGCAGGACTGGAAGTCTCTCTCTCTTGTCTCTCTTTCTGTCTCCCCTTCCCTCTCCCTCTCTCTGCCTCCTAACTGGCAGGCACTGAGGACACAGTGATGACTGGGTCATGGCTGCTCTTTTGCTTCCGGGGTTCACTAACCGGTAGCAACGATAGCAGGGACACAATGTCGCCACTGTGTGAAATGTGCCATGATAGAGTTACAGGCGGCTTCGTTAGTCCAGGTGATGAATTCTTCATGGACCTGAGGAATGTTTGAGGGAAGGTTCCTCTAGGAGGTCTCGTTCTCGGGTTGAGGAATCTGGCTGTGGATGCAGAAACCCAAAGACTTACACACTCACCAGCCCACCTCCCTCCCCTCCACCCCTAAACACACCCCCAGATTCAGGACAGCAAAAGGCCTTGAATTCTGGAGGGACAGCTGAGCAATGAACTATTCAGGGAGCTTCAAGGTCTTAGTCAGGCAGTGAAACATCAGTACAGTTTGTTACACTAAAAGTAGCAACTTCGTTCATGTGGTGCTATGATACCTGCACTTGAAAATACTCAGTCCAGGCCGACGTGTACTTTGATTGCAACATTTCTAATTACAGCAACAATTCCGGGAATTCTGGGTTATCCAGGCCCAGTTACTTGAAACCATATTTTGCTTAGTTTTTAAATTTCTTGTTGTTTTTAGGTTTGAAAAAGGACTGAACTTCAATTTTAGTTTCCTTGGAAGGAGTACATTTTGTGAAACTTTGTCTAGATTTAGACTTATTTTTGAAAAGTTTTATCAAAGTGATCCGTGTGCCTGGTTCCTATAAAATCGACTAGGAAGTTCTGGCTCACAATTAAAGCCACAGTCCCCTGTTCCTGCTGTCGATTTATGAATCTCCTTCATCCGCCGTCCTGTGGACTCACACTTTGATCTCACAGGGGAGCATCGTGTGCAAATGAATCTCCTTTCTTAAACTCTACCATACATGCGTGATCTCATTATGTTTTAGTTTGTTCTGTATTCAGACTCTGCCTTTCTTATATAGGGGTTTGGAGGGGGTGAGGGATATTTTCCCTGGAATTTATATTTGCCCTTCTTTTTCATTGTTAAGAGGAGAAATACGTGCTTCCCGCTCCCTGCAAATCCCCCTGACCAAACACACAATGTCCTTAAACTTTAGTCTATTATTTGGAAACTATCGTATTCTTTACTTTTAAGCCAATTATCTTGTTTTCATTGGGATCTAGTTCTTCTATTTGGATGACTATAATTTTAATACACCTTTTAGGATCATTTATTTATTTAACAAAACTTATAGGAGCACTAGCCACGTGATGGGTTCTTTTTTTCTAAGAGCATTACAAATATTAACTCACTTAATTTCTTGCAACAGCCTTATAAGTTGGTCCTATTATCATCTCTGTTTGAGAGATGGAAAACTGGGCTCAGAGAGGCTGAGTCACTTGCTCAAGGTCACACAGCTGGTAAGTGGTAAGGTTAAAATTGAAACCCACAGAGATCCAGACACCTTGTTCCTAAGCACCATAGTGTGTCGTCTCTCTAGGAAGTTTCTCCTTCAATAGTTTCTAATTCTTTTCGTTTATTCCTTGCATTTAATACCTTTGTCTTGTTCTCTGGTTTTTCCAGATCCAGTTCTCTGTGCAGGTGACCTCTCTCCAGGGGGCCCCTCTCTCCGTGGGTGCTCGCAAGTCCTGCAGCAGAGCTGCCCCCTCAGGAGGCCCTCAGTCAAGCCATTGCTACTGGATTATTGTTTTCTTCTTTCTTCGTTTCCTTTTCCAAAAATAAGCAAAAGCTGGAATACATTTCAAGGTAGCCTCCCCCAAAAAGGAGAGAGGAGCTATCTTTTTGAATCCTTTCATGTCTGAGTCTCTTCTTTAATTTTGCTTCACGTTTGATAGTTTGGTGGGATTTAGAACTTGAAGTTGGTATTCAGTTTTCACAGAATTTTGAGCGCATTGTTCCAGGGCCAGCTGACAGCTGCTGTTCCTTGTATGCCAGTGTGACTTTGGCTCCTTCGTAGGTGACCTTTTGTTTTATTTTACCTTATCTGGAAGCTTTTAGGATCTTCTGTTAAACCTTTGTGTCCCCAAACTTCACACTGCTGTGCCTTGCAGTGGTCGTTTTTTATTCATCTGCTCAGAACTTAGTCCGGAGGACAATTCACTCCTACTCTAATCGATATCAGCAGATGAGATACTGCAACGGATTAAAGAAAATGGAAAACAAGGAACACGGTGGTGGCCGAGGCCCCATGGAGTGTTTCTCTATCTCTTTTATCTCCTGTTGACCAGCTTTTTGATCTACGATTTGAAAGATTTCATTAACTTCATCTTCTGTTACCATTATTTTTCACAATCCGAATTTTTACTTTTCAAAGTTCTTTTTTTGTTCTCTAGTTATTTCTCTTTCACAGCAATATTCTGGTTTTGTTTTATGAATATCTTCCCAAATCTGAGTTTCTAGTTTGGGGATTTCTTCCTATTCTCTTGTTTTTATTTTTTCTGGACTCTGTTCTCTTGATTATTTTTATTTCTTCTGGATTCATGTTTCCTCCTGTTTGTTATTTTTTTCTCTCTCACACTGCAGAATTTCCTCAAATGTCTGGCGCTTTGTGGTGGTCTGTTTTTATTTAGCAAGGATGGATGGATGGAGCAGGAACGTTGCTGGAAGCTCCAACTGGTAGAGTTCTCTCCAGAGGAAAAGTCCAGGAGCCAGCTGTTATCTGGGGACCCGTGTCATTCCTGAGGCAGTGCCCACCGGAGGTTCTGCTGGGCCGGGGACCCTCCCTTGGCTGCAGCCCGCTTTGCAGAAGTCCGGGGTGTAGCTTGCTCTATGCTATGTCTTTAGTCAAACTTCCCCTTTGCTTTCACTTTGCAGATTTGATTAAATATCTTTTCCGCTGAAGAGGACCTTCCTATTCCCCATGTTGGGAGTTTTAAGTTCTGATGTTTCCTTGAAATTTAATGAGATATCTGAAGTAACGGGAAAATGAACGCATAATTGTCTATTTTGCTCTGTCTGGCATCTGCCTTGGGGTTTTATTCCTTGCCTGGCATTGTTAATGGAGCTGATATGCAGGTGTCCGGTGACAGTCACTGTCACTGTGTTCTTATCTAGAAATGCACTGTGGTGGCTCTTACAGCCAACTGCATTTTTTTTTTTTAGCATGAATCATTGTAGCATGGATTAGTGGCAGACACTAACACAATCAGACACAACCATGGTGCATTTAATTAGAATCTTATACAGAATGGTCATTTTTTGTTTGGTGAGATCTCAGGTTTACAGTACTGCCCCAGGGCCGCTGTCTCATGTGTGAATAGAGACGTTGCATTAAGGTCTCACTCTGGTGGACGTTTCCAGTCCTGCCACAACCAGTCCCTGCTTCCACCCCAGTGGGCATCTTGCTCCGACTCGCGGGTGCTGTTTCTCCTGCTGGAGACGCTGCACACCTGCTAGATCCTGAGCTCCTTGAGGGGCTAATCATTACCCCCACTGTGCCTTGCACATAGCAAGCACTCAAAGATGGCCCACGATAAGGGCGGTGACACCTTCAACACCAGTTCACACCCAGTTCATTTATTTTTATAATGGTAAATATATTTTTATTATAGTTTATTTTATTATGGTGAATAGATTTTTGCAACCAGACATTATGACTCATGAAAAGATATTTAAGCATTTATTTAAAAAATTTGTTAAGTGTCTACTAAATGCCAGAGACTGCTAGATACTTACACAGAAATGGTCTTTTCCCTCCTGCAGTATCTGGCTACTAGGAAGTGATTTTACAATAATTGCACACACATGAAACATTTTATCTATGCTATGAAAATACTTTGAGTAAAAGGTATGTGGAAGAGTGAGAATGTCTAACAGGGAGAACTGACGTGGTTGGGGAGTTTGGTGATGCTTGAACTATGGTTGAAGAATGAGTGGCAGTTAACCAGGTGAAGAGGGGAGAGGACTCCACGTTGCGGCTGCAGCATGTACAAAGGCCCTGTGGTAGAAGGGAACAGGGCAAGCATAAAGAAATGGGAACGATCCAGTGTGGCTTGAGCTACCCTGTGAAGAGAAATGGTGGTGCCAGGGCAGTGGTGGCTTCTGACCTGTCATCAGATGTCGAATGCTGGTACTGGAGCAGCGGGGTCTGTCTGTCAGAGTGATCCTGTCATCCTAGCCCTCTGTAGCTGCTCCGCCTGTCTCCGGGTTTCCCGAGGTTGTTGCCATTGTGTTGAGCACTGACCAAGCAGATCTCACTGTAGCCGTTACCGAGCAAGGTGTGAGAGAAGAGAATTCAAACTGCACAGTGTCAGGACGGGGATAAGGCCCTGCCTGCCTCCACCCCTCCCTCTCACTGGACATTCAAGACACTCCTCACTGATTCTTCGTCTTGACTGTGTGTACGCTGCCCACAACTTCCTCTAATTAGGTTAGAGATGTCCGGATACTCACGCATCCCCAGGGGAGGGAGAGGAGCGAGGAGGAAGTATTGGGTGGAATGTTACCTAATTTAAAATTAGGGTGGATTCACATTAATTCCTTCTTCTGAAACTGTCTCAATATTACTTGAGGCGATTAGAGATGCTCTCGGTATCACGGACCTGAGATCCGCAGTTACTGTGCTACGTATGTGTGTGTGTTTGGTGGGAGGAGGGTGCAAGATGATCTGTATCCCTGAAGTCACCTCACAGACATGCAAATTAAAGGTCAGAACAGGAAGGTGTCATGATGGTCCTCTAGTCCCCAGCGTTGTCAATTTCCAAGACAGAGACTGAGGTCCCCAGGTGACTCATGCAGGATCTCATGGTAAGTGACAGAGAACAAATCAGAACCCGGGTCCCTAGTTCCTCAGAACCACACCCTATCCAGGACACCCCCGTCTCTAGAAAGACCTGTAGGATTTTTATTCTTATATTTATTTATTCGTTTATTATTTTTACCGGGCCTATAGCCTTAATGTTCTAGTAGGGAAAAAATCACATCCTTTAGACAGAGTTCTCCTGTCTCTTCTCTCCTTCTGGGACAGAAGTCTCTTCTATCTGCAAACACCTGATGTGAGCTTCCCTCTGAGGGGGGCAGGCAGGGGAGGGCAGCTGGTGCCGTCTTGGCACAGCAGAGTTAAGTGGCAGCTCCCAAAAGCCTGCGGTGCCCATCTCTGCACAGAACACCATTCGACTGTGAGTTGCTCGGGGTGGGGAAGACGAAAGCTTAATCTAGAATTTTCAAATTGGTTTTGCAAAAGATACAGTAGTTCACTTTGAAAGACAGAGAAAGAAGGAGAGAGCTCATTCATTGAATTAAGGCTGGACAGAGCATGAACGGAATCTAGTTCAATTTGCTGTGTCGCCCCCCAACACACACTCAGGTCCTTTCCAATTGGAGGTCTAGCTGGGAGCTCCCGGGTCATCTCTGCCCAGGCCTGATTTACGCGTAGGTCCTTTTTTATCACGATCACAAATCCACCCAGCTTCATCTCCCATTCCCCACACTGAATTTTTTTTCATGGGTTAAACAGCTTCGGTTACTGTGCTTAGAGCAAGGTTTGGCCTCCCTTTCATGCTGGGACATTCTCTAGCAAACAGGTGAGCCATCATCCAGGGTTGGGAAAATGCAAAGCTACGTGATCTCACCCCACTGGGTCTGGCAAAGTGTTCCGTAAGCTGGAATCTCGTGGCCCATTGATCATGCTGGCTTAAGTAACACCCCTTCCCGTCTCAGTAGGATGTTGTACACTTTTGAAGATGAGAATCATGATTTCAGAAACAAGTGAATATTTTTTAGCCCCCAAATTTTGGCAAGGCAGGGTTGACAGGATCTGGAGATACTATAGAAGAGCCTAGTATTTAGAAGAACCAATTTGTAAACATTTTAGGTACAATTGCGTTCTCTTACGCAGGACAGCTGAATGTGCTACGTTTGCACATGACTTTCTGAAAGGCACTGTTGCGTAATGACAAGTCAACAAAGCAAGGTACAAATCCCACGCTGTCACTAGAAGCTACTGCCCTGCCTTTGAGCATTAGGACATGCTTTGTAGGACTCTGCAGTAACCACACATCTGCCAAAGAGACCATGAACTAGAGACAAAAAGAGAAAAATCTCTTCCCTGTAAGAACTTGTTTTCCAAATGCGACTTTTCCGTCAAGGTTCAAAAGCACCATCCAAAGACCCGGGAATGGGCAGCAGGCTTAGTGTGCCCAGAAGACCAAGAGAGTGGCCCTGACTGTGCACTCTTCCCTGCAGGGGCCCCTGGTTCACGAAGTGATATTTCCAAGGTGCATCTTCTACTCTGACGCAGAACATTTGGTACTGGCATTGAGCTCACGCTCATGGAAATTGCTTGTGAGAAGAAAACGCATCTAACCCTAAGCGTCTATGTAAAGACTGGGAAGAGAGGGGCACAGGGATGCTCCTTAGTACTGTTAAGGAACCCACAGCGAGGGTTCACCGTCGCTCGCCTCACAGAAAGCCAAGTACTGAGATGAGGACTGTCAGAGAAGAAAGGATTTGTTAATATTACAGGGGCGAGTCTGCTGGGAGGGGGAGGTATGGACTGCCTCAAAGCCACCTCCCCGATCAACAGGGTCAGGGATTTTTCTGGAGGTGAAATGAATAACGCAGGAGGGAGAGGGCATCGTTACGTGTCTGGGTGGAGCGCAGGGCATGTGGGCGCAGTGAGGAATCGTGCTAGTGCAAACATCCCATGATCAAAAGTGGCGGATAAGTCTCTCCCGGGGCAGGGATTTTAGTATCACAAAGAGCTAGGGGTTAATAGCGGTCATTTATTCAGCCTGTGCACAGGCTCAGTGGGTCCCTGGACACCATCTGTGGTGGGGTGTGGCTTGTCCTGTCTTCTCCGGACAAACAGGTGGTGTGAGGCTTTGCTGTTGCCTCATGACTGCGAGGAGGCTGCGCGTTCCTGGGTAAGAAACTCAAAAGGGAAGGAATGCATCAGTGCGGCGGGAAGTCACAAAGTTCTGGTCAGCAAATCTTACTGGCCTGGGAACTTGAAACATAGGAGAATTACCAAAAAAAGACTATAAAAAATGTTTTCTTGCGTATGGAGCTGGATATAATATTCTGTGAAAAGTCTGGGCTCCCAGGGTCACGCGTGAGCAGACTTCCGATGCTTACATGGTGGGACTGTCGTGTTTTTTTTTCACTTTTTTTTTTTTAATTTATCTTCATTTATTCATTTTTCTATGCTCTTTCTTTATGGAAATTCAAGTTTCTAACCTGTATTATTTTCCTTCTGCCTGAAAAACTTCTTTTAACATTATGTACAAGGTAGATCTGTTGGTGATGAATTCCCTTGTTTTTTTTTTAAATTTCAGAATATTATGGGGGTACAAAAATTTCGCTTACATATAATGCCTTTGCCTCACCCAAGCCAGGGCTGCAAGTGTGCCTTCCCCATACCGTGAGCTCTGCACCCATTAGTCGCGAGTTGTCCCACCCTCACCACTCCTCTCCCACCTGACCGGCACCCGATGAACATTACTTCCATGCGAGCACCTTAGTGTTGATCAGTTAGTACCAGTTTGATGGCGAGTACATGTGGTGCGTGTTTTTCCATCCTTGTGATACCTCACTTTGAAGGATGGGCTCAAGCTCTGTCCAGGATAATACAAGAGGTGCTAGTTCACCATTGCTTTTTGCAGTTGAGTAGTACTCCATGATATACATATACCGCATTTTGTTAATCCACTGTTGTATTGTTGGGCACTTGGGTTGTTTCCACATCTTTGCAATTGTGAATGGTGCTGTCATAAACATTCAAGTGCAGATGTCTTTTTTATAAAATGTTTTTTTTCCTCTGGGTAGATGCCTAGTAGTGGGATTGCTGGATCAAATGGTATTTCTATTTCTGGTTCTTCGAGATATCTCCATATTAAAGATGATGGTTAGATGCCACAAAGTAGGTGGCAATGCCTTAACCGTATGCGTGTTGCGGAGCCCAAGAGCCTCTTCCCTCCTTGTCAAGGGGAGTGCTCACTTTCTCTCCTTTCATACAACACAGTACTGTCATGTTTTAAAGGATTCCATTCTGACCATTTAATAACTTCCCATTTTGGCACCAATTAAAACCTTTTATTTTTAGCTGGTTGGACAATAATTCAACAATGTATCCTGTAATTATGTATCATTTCCCCTCTCTGATTTAGGGATTTCAAAGAGCTCATACATAGCTTAAATTTCTTGGACTTGATGCCTTTTCTATTCAACATCTATTGCAGAAATCTCGATATTAGACTTAGCAGGTAACACCAAATTTTGATGCTTTGTAAAAAATGGGTAAGGTAATTTCCTCCCTCCACATTTTCTCAGTTTATTGGAGTGCAGCTTGCTCAATGGAAAGCCCCTTCTAGTTAGCTTGTTGTGAATGCAGAATTCAGGGTGCAAGGGTCTGGTCGCGCTGGACCCCAAGCTTTCTGTCGGCCTCTGGTGTGGCCCAGGCTCTATTCTGAACCCAGGGAAGGTCCCAAAGCAGCTCCCTGCGCAGTCTTGCTTGGTCCCCGTTCACCTCTTCAGATCTTTCTCTCCTCCGAGCATCACCAAATGCTGATGTCATAGCCCAGGTGATGTCATAATCCTGCCACCCAACAATGTGCGTTTCCTGGAGCCCGTGGGAGGCACAGAGGAAAGTGAGCAGAGAGCAGGGCGGGAGAAGGGGAGAAGATGGGAGGGGACGGGGGGCCCTAGGGGAAAGAGCAGGAGGAAGGGGAGAATGAAGGGCAGACCGGGGGCAGTCAGCCATGCCGGTCCTACCCGCAGCCACCAAGCGGTGGCCCGGCCTGCTGAGAACTAGACCAATAGGAGAAAGAGGAGACCCGACTGGGAGGCCGACGTTCCCGCGAGCAGAGACCTCCCTAGGAAGTTAATGGAAGCCGAATGGGCTCCTGACGGTGCGCCCTATAAATGGAGGAGGCGAGACTTTTTTCGGGCAGCTAAGGTAAGGGGGAGCTTCCCCACGGGCTGTGACAGCATCTGCCGTGCTGGCTTCTCGGGCCCTCACTCGCTGAATTTCAGACGGCAGCGACTGAGACTTGGGGAAACGAGGGCCTGCAGCAAGGCTCCAAGTTTCACTTCTGTTCTCTGTTCGTTGGTTTGCTCTGGGCGTTCAGACAAGTGTCTCGTACTTTTAAGTGTCCCTGGACGCCTTCTCAAGAAATTCTTTTAAGAATGATAAACTATGGTCCATATTTATAAAATCCTAGTTTATACAATATTTTTTCCAGTATCTTATTAACACGGGGAATGCAAAGGAAATGCCATTTAGATGTGCGAACCAGCCTGTGTTATTGAGTGTATTTTCAGGGAGCTCTCCAAGTTGGAGCCTAACAGGAACCTCCAGAGTCTAATTCCTGTTAGAAGGACAAGACGCAGTAGGGACAGGAGCTTCGTTTCCCCAACCAGGACCCAGGAGAACCCTGCGCACCTGTGAGAAGTAGGCGACATTTGTCCCAGGCTGCTCCTGTCCTTTCCTGACTCTGTCTTCATTCCCTGCCCACATCCCACGGGGCTGAGGTCTGTGCAGTGCGGACAGCCACCAGACAGCAGCAAGAACTGTCTATAGGAAGTTTAATTGGATTCTTATAGTTCCCGTGTCTCTGATGAAAGTATTCATCTGATCTCGCATATTGTATACCTCATCTGATCTGCTACATTGTATACCTTGTGCATTAGCTATACAAATCCATGTCAGGCAGGTCCAACATCTGTGTCATACCTGAGTTTGGTTCTTATTATTGCTGTCTTTTGGAAGTGTGCTCTTCCTGCCTTTTCATTTGCTTCATAATTTTTTCTTGAAAGCTGGACATCTTGTGCAGAACTGTAGAAACTTAGATCATTTTTTCCCCTCTGCGAATGGACCTGCTTTTTCTTCTGGTGGGCCTTCAGGGTGGGAGATTTGAGTTCATCTAGGTAGGAGCTGGGCTGGGTTTGCGGTTCATTGTTGCTATGGTTACCCTCAGTGCACCTCAGCCTTCAGCTTTAGGACAGGGGTTTGTCTGTTGGAGAAATACCTGCTTGACTCTCAACGGTAGACCTACCCTCTGCCTTCTACCTTGGAGGGTGTCTTCCTGCATGTCTCTTTCCCTTGTCTGTTCTGCTGTTCTTGTTCTTGTTCTGGTAAGCTTGACAGTGTGGGGTGATGAGGGGCAGAAATTCTCTGCTGCTCTGATTTAAGCCTCAGTGGCAGGCAGGCACCTGTCCTTGGTTCTCAGACTTCTGACTTCCTCAGTTCTTCTGTCCCCTACCATCAGGTTTAATGACAACCGCTGCTTTTAAATAGTGATGAGTGTATGTGATATTTTGCAATACCTGCAACAACTCAGATGTGGCATGAAAATATCTGTGATTTCTGTTCTTGTTGTTGGTAATCACAGGTACCATCAATACTACTGCTCTTTGCCGCCTACAGTCATAATTGAAAGAAATTCTACAAAATTTCAGTTCGGAGTTAGTGAAATTAAGATGTAATTTTTCCATATTCAAGTTCAGGGACTGCTGCTTTCTCTACTGACCCTCTGGACTCCTAACGAAGAGCTATCTAGTCTAGATGACAATATCCTTGAAGTCAGGAACAGACAGACAGATCCAGGACTTATTCCTGGCTGTCCTGTGTGACATGTGTTTTCTCATTAGTATTAATAAGTAGAAATAAGAATAGTCCTTACCTAATGGAGTAATGAGGATCAAATAGGTAATGTCTGCAAAGGGTTTGAAAATCCTCTTCCACAGCAGCATTCAATTAATAAATGTAAGCTCTCTTTATAAGCTGATGTCAGGCCAAGGGAGCCCCTGACAAATGGCAATGTCACAATAAAATCCTTCTGGTTGAGGTCCAGGGTGGATGTGTCTGGGGCCCAATTACACTCTGTGGTGAAATGTCTTATCACCTATATGTAACTATATACTTCTGGTTCAAAAAGTACAAAAGAGTGTGTCATTTTTCCCCTTGTGTAGAACTTGGATTTCCTAATGGACTGTTCCAAAGACAATAATTGGAATTATTAATACAACTGTCCATCTGAGTCAGTGAATAAGCGTGTGTGTGTATGTTTGTGTATGTGTGTGTGTAAAGCGGCCAAACCAAAACTGTGGGCCTCTTTGGACCAGTGTTTCAGCACGCATTTGGGAGGAAGTTCATGGGGAGCACTGGGGAAGCGTGTGGCTGGGGCAAAGCTCAGCTCCTCTGCTTCGTCCTTAGCAATTTCACTCCCCTCCCCCTAAATGTGCATCCTCTGTTCTGCACCATTCAGCTCCCCTTCTTTCAGTTCAGCAACCACTTGGTGTTATTCAGTCACACTCCCTGCGGTTCCTACTCCCTTCCCCCTGTAGCTTATCAAAACATTCCTTTTATTTATATAAAGTAGTATTTCTGAGCAGAGTTATGGTAAATAAATTTTCTCTATCTTGCTGTGTTTCCAGGGATGTTAGAGCATCTCATATAGATTAGAGCCTGGGCAGATGCATCTGGGTTTAATGCTGTGAGTTTATGGACACAGAGACCCCCCCACACACTGGTGGGCCTGCACAATCACGCATTCTCCTGTATACACTTCATAATTGTCCACTTGCACGACTCTATAGCTGCGCTTTCTTTCCGGGGAGTGGAGGTCCACAGCGCATCTGGCACTCCCTGCAGAGAGGCGTGAGCACTCCAAGTTCCATTTTAGGAAAAGAAACGATGGAAGGGATCCCAGGGATCTCCTTTTAAAGGACACAATCAAACTGAAATTCAGTGCAGTTAAGTGTCTTTTTTTTTTTGAGACAGAGTCTTGCTCTGTTGCCTGGGCTAGAGTGAGTGCTGTGGCGTCAGCCTAGCTCACAGCAACCTCAGACTCCTGGGCTCAAGCCTCAGCCTCCCAAGTAGCTGGGACTACAGGCATGCGCCACCATGCCCGGCTAATTCTTTTATATATATATATATATATATATATATATATATATATATATATATATATATTTTTTTTTTTAGTTGTCCAGATCATTTCTTTCTACTTTTTAGTAGAAACGGGGTCTTACTCTTGCTCAGGCTGGTCTCAAACTCCTGACTTTGAGCGATCCACCCACCTCGGCCTCCCAGAGTGCTAGGATTACAGGTGTGAGCCACCGCGCCCGGCCAGTTAGGTGTCTTAACAAAGTCCGGAAGGTTGTTGACAGAGTGTTTCCATGGTGCCCAAGGAGGCGGATAATGTTCCTCTAACATCTTTGATGCTCCTTTTAGATGTATGTGTGTTTTTACTTATATACAATATTAATGTTATGCTTAGGGTTAAAAGAAATTCAAATTAGTTTTCTTAAGTACACAGGAACTTGTGTTTGAATCCAGGAAATCCACAAAATCTCTTAAGTGGCTTGTCCCTTTCCTGCACTAACTTAGCTTAGCCAGTCAATTCATCAGTCATGCAACAAGTCTTCCTGGACCCTCCCATGGGCCCAGCACACTGGACACTGTGGAATAGGGGACACGTGAGATCAATGAAGTGAAGTCCTCGGGGTGTAGTTACTCCCCTCGGCAGCCCCAGGTTCTAAGTCAAAAAGAGAGAGGATGACCTCTCCAGGCAACAAGTGCATGGCTGCAGGCAAACAGCATTTAAATTCTTCTCTTAAAAGATGTTATTTGTTGGCAAATCCAGTGCCTCTGTGCTTCCTAATTGAGCTGACAAGTGAGTATGTTACTCAGCATGGCAAGTTTTATGTTGACTCGGTGCAAAGGTCTATCTGCTGAAACATCTAGCAGCCAAGCCATTACCCCTGGGCTGGCTCGGATGTCCTAGCACTGTAATAGGTTACTTCGTGTCTTCTGTGCAGAAACTTGATTTATTGAAAAGTCAGCTTCCTTTGCTGAGGCCGGAGGCTGGCTCACTCAGGTGACTGAGGCCTTGGCTTTGAGATTCAGGTTTCGGTGAGCTCTGCACCGGGGTGGCCTGGGAAAGACCCAAGCCATCAGTGGTGCCTTCAGTGAGGGTTGATTTTGTGGATTCGAAAGCACTTGGATGCCCGGTAGGGAGCCAGCTGCTCTTCAAGTCTTCTTAGGACGTGGCCTTAGTTAATTCAGGCTGTTGTAACAAACATCGTAGACTGGGTGGCTTAAATAATGGAAATTTATTTCTCATAGCTCTGGAGGCTGGAAGTCTGAGATCGGGATGCCAGCACGGTTGGGTTTCGGTGAAGGCCCCCTCTTGGCTTGCAGGTAGCAGCCTTCTCACTGTGTCCTCATGTGGTGGCGAGCAAGAGAGCTCTGGTCACCTCCTCTTCCTATGAGAGCATTCATCCCATTGTGGGGGCCCCACCCTCATGCCCTTACCAAAACCTAATCACCTCCCAGAGGCCCCACTTCCAAATACCACCACACTGGGGATTAGAACTTCAACATATGCATTTGGGGGGCACACAAACATTCAGTCCAGAGCAGATGCGTTTCTAAGTTGAAGCTAAAAAGCAATTCCAAATATGTTTTCTTCTTGGGGAGATTCATCTAGCACACACCGATATGGCCTTGCCAATGATGCAAATATTAGACGTCTAGAAACACCAGCTGTACTTACTGTCCCAAGTTCCCTAAGTAGTGTCACTTCTGCCATCTTACCTCTTTTCGTAGATTTACTCCTTCCCTTTGCACCTTTCTCCATCATGCAGCAGGACCCTGCTCTGCTGTGGCCGGTGTCTGCTGCTCTGCCACAGCATATGCTTTGAATACCATCCCTGGGGCTGGCCAAGGAGACAGCTGCTCACGATAAGTCTGAGGCACAAACTGGGAAGAAGGATGTAGACTGTAAAGCCGAATGCACACAGACTGGTCTGGAGTGCAGGGCAAAGGACACACTTCCAAGGTGACAGTGAGGCTGGCGTACAGTGGGGCAGACCGGAAAGAAGAAACGAGGTAATGAATGTCTGACTAGAAGCAAAAGTATGGGGCTCCCCGCCCTGCATGGCTGCTGCCTCATTTTGGGGAATCGGTGTAGCTGCTGGGGTCCTGATGGAATAACAGGGACCAGATTTACCCTCCTGTCTTATACAGACAGAAAACTGGACAAATACCTGAAACAACAGTTGGTGGATGCTGGACAACAGGCAGAGCAGGACAGCGATTCCTGGGAGAAGGGAAGCAAACAAGGGGAGACAGGTGTCCCAGCGGGGCAGGGCAGGAAGGGGAGCCCACACAGAGCCGCGACGGCTTGCTGAGTCAGGAGACAGAGATTGGGGTTCAGGGAGGCTGAAGGGGCTAGAGTTTGCAGGACAGAGTTCTGGAGAGGAAGGAGCCATAGAAAGAGAGTCAGAGATCTGCAGGGGGTCCCTTGCGTCTTTGGTTGGGTACAACTCTACACACGCATGTGAGCAAACTTGCACGAAAGGGGCTGGCAAGGAGAACAGTCTCCAGAAACCACACAGGCCGGGGAATATTTTGTTTTGTGGTAGCTTTAAAATATGTCCATGAATTCTTTGATATTCCTCCTTTCAAAAAAGGAAGCATCAAATCCCACTTCTCCTCAATATGGGCTGGACTCACCGACTTGCTCCTAAAGGGTAGGACGTCGTGGGAGCGGTGCTGACGGTTTGTGACTTCAGAAGCTGGGTTGTGAAAGGCCAGGTGGCTTCCACCTTGCCTGCTCTTGTATCAGTCCCTCTGGGGAAGCCAGAAGCTATGCCGCTCAAGCAGCCCCGCGGGGAGGTCACCGTGGCAAGTCAGATGACTGGCTCTGGCCATCGCCATGTCTGCAACCTCGTGAGCCAGTCTGGTCAGCACCACCCAGCTCCTGACACAAGAAACCGACTCCTGATGCAAGAAGTTGCGGAGTGATAGATATTGTTTTAAGCTGCTAAATTTTTGAGGTAGACTTTTACGCAGCAATAAGAACTGAAACTACATTTCCACCCCTAAAACTCAGGGCATAGGGGAGAGTGCTCAGGAGAGAAATGCCGCAGCAGAAGCCACGAATCAGCCCCAAGAAAAAGGCTGCTCCGGAGGTTGAACGATGTTTAACATTAAGCCTCAGAAGAATCAAACTAATCTTAAGTAACTTAACTGTATCTCAGAACAAAGCACAACAATATTTAAAGGAATATAACAAAATCTAGCCACCAACAGTATAAAATTTACAATATCTCGTGTCGAAACAAAAATCCTGGGCATGCAAAGGAGCAGGAAAATATTACCCATAAAGTGGAGAAACATCAATCAATATAAACAGACCCACAAATGACATTCATGATATATTAGTAGACAAGGATGCTAAACAGCTATTATTTGTATAACCATACTGCTAATGACATTAAATGTAAACCCTTTGTATTACTCAGGGTTCTGCAGAGAAACAGAACCAATGGAATAGACTTAGATGGGGGGGATCTATTGTGGGAACTGGCTCGCGTGATTGTGGAGGCTGAGAAGCCCCATGATCCGCCGTCTGCAGGCTGGAGAGGCAGGCGAGCCAGTGGCGTAGCTCAGTCTAAGTCCAAAGTCCTGAGGACCCAGAGGGCGCTGGTGCAAGTCCTGGAGTCCAAAGGCCAGAGAACTTGCAGTTCTGATGTCCGAGCGCAGGAGAAGCAAGATGTCCCAGCTCCAGGAGACAGAGTGAATTCGCCTTTCCTCTGCCTTTTTGTTCTGCCTGGGCCCTCCACCGACTGGGTGGAGTCTGCCACACTGGGTGAGAGTGGGTCTTCGTCACTCACGCAGTCCACTGACCCAAATTCCAGTCTCTTCCAGAAACCCCCTCGCAGACATACCCAGAAATAATGCTTTAGCAGCTGTCTGGGTATCCTTTAACACAGTCAAGTTCATGCCTAAAATTAATCATCACACTCTTCAATTAAAACTCAGGAATTGTCAGAATGGATAAGCAAAGAATACCCAACTATGTGCGGTCCATGAGAAACCTACTTTAACACAAAGACAGGTTAAAAGTAAACAGAATGGAAAGAGATACACAACGCTAACACTCATCAAAAGAAAGCTGGAGTAGCTATATTAATATCAGACAAAATAGATTTCAGAGCAGGTGATATTAGTGAGGATAAAGAAGGCCAGTTCCCCAAGAGGACATAATGATTCTAGGTGTGTGTCGCTCTAATGACAGAGCTGCAAAGTTCATGACACAGAGTGACCTGGGACGGGAAAGACTCTCTCTCCTGAGAGTGACCTTTCTCTCTAGCTACACACTTCTGCTGGGGACTACTCGATTCCATGCAGCCATAAAAATGTCTTGTTCTTATTGATTGACACAGTTAAATTTAGACACAAAAAATTTTTAGCTATCTTCCCAGAGATGCTGGTAACCAGAAATAACAAGTGAAAAACCAGCAATATCTGTGGCTGTTAATCAGAGGAACAAGTAATGACAAGCCACTTAGCCACTAAGCAGTCGCTTAGCAGAGGCGTAAAGTCATGCCTTTGCTCGAGCGGTTCTCAGAATTTCATCGCATAGCAATCAGAAATGCTGTGTACCAGTCTGTTTATTCTCCATTTGGGCACAAAATGGATCTTCCTCAAGCCAAGGAGGAGGCAGGCCTGACAAGTAGCAGGATGTCCCTTCACGACAATGCAAAAGGGAGCCGCAGTGAAATTCCCCTAGAAGGCAGAGCTAAAAGATGTCAGCCCGAGGCTTAGCATGCCCACGGGAGCCATTTGCCTAGGAGCCCTGGAGCTTGCTGGGTGAACCTCTGTAGAATGCTAGGATGGGCCTGGTCATTTTCATCCCCAATAGACATTGGGGAGAAAAAGAAAATCCTAT
>CAUYSK010114085.1:0-22302 GCA_963575035.1 Avahi laniger
AGAAGAGATCAAACTCTCACTATTTGCTGATGACATGATACTGTATCTAGAAAACCCCATGAATTCAACCAAGAGGCTCCTGGAATTGATAAATGAATTCAATAAACTCTCAGGATATAAAATCAATACACACAAATCAGAGACTTTGATATACGCCAACAGCAGTCATACCGAGAACAAAATCAAAGACTAACTTTCCTTCACAATAGGAACAAAGAAAATAAAGTATCTAGGAATATATTTAACTAAGAAGGTAAAAGACCTTTACAGGGAGAACTATGAAACATTGAGGAAGGAAATAGCAGAGAACGTAAACAGGTACAAAACCATACCATGCTCTTGGGTCGGCAGAATCAACATCGTTAAGGTGTCTATACTACCCAAAGTGATGTACAGATTCAATGTAATCCCTATTAAAATACCAACATCATTCTTCACAGATGTAGAAAAATTAATTTTACGCTTTGTATGGAACCAGAGAAGACCCCGCATAGCAAAAACAATTCTAGGCAATAAAAACAATATGGGAGGTATCAACTTACTAGACTTAAAACTTTATTATAAGGTTGTAGTGATCAAAACAGTTTTGTACTGGCACAAAAATAGAGGCATTGACCAGTGGAACAGAACTGAGAACACAGATATAAAACCATCCTAATATAGCCACCTAATCTTTGACAAAGCAGACAAAAACATACACTGGGGAAAAGAATCCTTATTCAATAAATGGTGCTGGGAAAACTGGATAGCCACATGTAGAAGACTGAAGTAGGATCCACACCTTTCACCTCTCACAAAAATCAACTCACGCTAGGTAACAGATTTAAACCTAAGGATTGAAACTATTAGAATTCTAGAGGAAAATGTTGGAAATACTCTTGTAGACAGTGGCCTATGCAAAGAATTTATGAAGAAGACCCCACAGGCAATCACAGCAACAACCAAAATAAATAAATGGGACCTGATCAAATTAAAAAGCTTCTGCACAGCCAGAGAAACTGTCACAAGAGCAAACTGACAACCTAAAGAATGGGAGAAAATTTTTCCATGCTACAAATCTGATAAAGGGCTGATAACCAAAATCTACTTAGAACTCGAGAAAATCAACAAGAAGAAATCAAACGACCCTATCAAAAAGTGGGCAAAGGACATGAACAGAAACTTTTCAAAAGAAGACAGAATAATGACCAAAAAACATATGAAAAAATGCTCAACATCTCTAATCATCAGGGAAATGCAAATCAAAACCACAATGAAATACTACTTATCTCCAGTGAGACTGGCCTTTATGAAAAAGTCCCAAATCAATAAATGTTGGCGTGGATGCAGAGAGAGAGGAACACTCATACACTGCTGGTGGGACTGCAAAGTAATGCAACCTCTGTGGAAAGCATTATGGAGATACCTTAAAGAGATACAAATAGAAGTACCATTCGATCCAGCAATCCCATTACTGGGCATCTACGCAACAGAACAAATGATATTCTATAAGAAAGACACCTGCACTCGAATGTTTATAGCAGCACAATTCACAATTGCAAAGATGTGGAAACAACCCAAGTGTCCATCAATACATGAGTGGATTAATAATATGTGGTATAGGTATACTATTGAGTACTATTCAGCTTTAAGAAAGAATGGTGATATAACACCTCTTGTATTCTCCTGGATAGAGTTGGAATGCATTCTACTAAGTGATGTATCCCTAGAATGGAAAAACAAGCACCACAATGTACTCACCATCAAATTGGTATTAACTGATCAACACATAAGTGTACATATGAGAATACCATCTATTTGATGTCCGGCAGGGGAAAGGGGGGTGGAGGGGATGGGTATATGCGTACACAAAGAGTGCGATGCGCACCATCCGAGTGACGGACACACTTGAAACTCGGACTTGGGTTTAGGGGGAGGAGGGGTAAGGGCAACGTACATAACCTAAACATTTGTGCCCTCATAATATCGTGAAATAAAAAAAAAAGCTAATAGTATGATGCTCTTTGAAGAAACTATAAGATAATATTTTTGCATCCTTTCATAGTCGGAAATTCCTTAGTGCACTAAAAATTAATAACGGTAAAGAAAAAGAACAAATTTGACTTCACCAAAATTAAAAATTTCTGCTCATCAAAATTTCCTCTCATTTTCTTCATTAAGAAAATTACATGGTAATCCATAGGCTGGAATAAACATTCTGTGTATATGCAGACCTGACAAAGGATCTGTATCCCAAAGCATAAAAAGCTCCTACAATTCAATAATAAAAATACAAAGAATCCAGTTTTAAAAATGTGCAAAAGATGTGAACAATGAAGAGATATTTCACCAAATAATATATATATAATGCCCATAAGCACATGAAAAGATGCTTAGCATAATTTTTTATCAGGGAAATGCAAACAAAAATGTCATGTTGACGTTACTCTAAAACCTACAATGGTTAAAATTTAAAAGACCGACATTGTTGGATACTGGTGAGCTTGGTGAGCAATTATAACTCTCATACACTGCTGATGGAGAGGTAAAATGATACAACCACTTTGAAAAACAGTTTATTTCTTTCAAAGTTAAAAAATACATTTACCCTAGGTATTCTACTTGTAGGTACACACCCAAGTTCAATGAAATCCAAAAGACATTCTGTAAAAAAGACTCCTGCATTTAAATGTTTATAGCAGCACAATTCACAATTGCAAAGATGTGGAAATAATCCAAGTGCCCATCAACCCATGAGTGGATTAATAAAATGTGGTATAGGTATACCATGGAGTACTATTCAGCTATAAGAAACAATGGTGATATATAACCTCTTGTATTATCTTGGATAGAGCTGGAGCCCATTCTTCTAAGTGAAGTATCACAAGAATGGAAAAACAAGCACCATATGTACTCACCATCAAATTCGTATTAACTGACTTAACTTTGATAGTAGTAACATTCATCGTGTCGGGCAGGTGGGAGAGGGGAGAAGGGGATAGGTATATTCACACCTAATGAGTACGATGAACATCGTCTGGGGGATGGATATGCTTGAAGCTCTGACTCGGGTGAGGCAAGGGCAATATTTGTAATCTAAACATTTGTATCCGTGTAATATGCTTAAATAAAAATAATAATAATAAAAAAAATCCAAAGAAGAGTTATATAAGAATGTTCATAACAGCTTTACTCATAGAAGCCCCAAACTGGAAAACATCCAAATGTATGCACATGGACAAGTGAATGGATCAACATATAATATTATGGTATATTCATATAAGATATTAACAACTATTGAGTCACACAACAATACAGATAAATCTCAAAAATTATAGCAAGCTAAAGAAGTCAATGACAGCAGTTCAGAATGTATGAATTTAGTTATGTGACACTCTAAAATAGGCAAAGCTAAGGTATGGTGTTAGAGATCAAAGGAGTGCCTCCTTCTGGGTTGATGGATTGATTAAAAATGAGCATGAGGGAACTTGCTAATGTGGTGGAAATATTCTATATCTTGATTGGAGTAGTAGTTATATGATTGTATACATTTGCCCAAATACTTTAAAATGTACAATCAAACTATTTTTATTTTGTTGTGTATAAATTATACCCTAAGTAACGATATGGACCTACTGGGACTCTAGATATTTGAGTTATCAGACACAAACTTTCAAATAGGTATGATGAATAAGCTTAAGTAGATGAAAGAAATGTGAGAATTCCAGAAGATATATGGAAATTAAATGTGTGAGAGATAGATAGAGAGAATATACTGGAAATTGTAGAACTGGAAAATACAGATAAAAACTCATTGGTTTTCACATAGTTGAGGGGAGAATCCATAAACTGGAAGACAGATCAGAAGAAACTATCTAAAAAGACAAATTTTAAAATGTGTACAAGAGAGAAAAGACCTAAAATTTATTGAGAAGTTCTAATGCAGATGTAAGTGGGATCCTAGAAGGAGAGGAGTGAGAGAATAGTACAGAAACAAATTTTTTAATAGATAATGGCTAAACACTGTCCAAACCTGCAAGATATAAAGCCACAGTTACAGAAAGTTCAATGAACCCAAGTAGGAGAAAATAAAAGACATACAAACAGGGGTACATTGTAGTTAAACTTCTGAAAACAAAAAACAAGGAGAAAATGTTAAAAATATCCTGAAAAAAATACATTGCCTTTAAAGTCATATCAAATAGACTGACAGCTGCCTTCAACAGAAGCAATAAAGACATTTTTAGCCAAAGAAAATAATAAAACACTAACAATTCATCATCACTGTGGACTTTCACTAAAGGAAATACTAAAGGGTATTCTTCAAACAAAAGGAAAATTATCTCAGAAGGAAGGTTAAAGATGTATTTGAAAAGAAGAATGAAAATAATAAATGATAAATAAGTTTTGAATGTATAACATGATAACAGTGGCTTATTGGGTAAACAATATATTTAGAATAAATACTAGACCATAATATAATCTATATAAGTTGATATGGGGATATATGAAGGTAAAATGTTCTAAGGACTTCTATTATCAAAGAAAAGTATAAAAGTACCAATTAATATTATAATAGTTTTTTTATAAGTCAAGGGTGCATGCTGACTGAAACTTTTATACATTCTGGAAATGTTAAATGCTACAATCACTTTAGAAAACAGTTTGACAGTGTCATATAAAGTTAAACATATGCTTACCACATAATCTTCTAGTTCCCTCCCTAGGTATTTACCAAGAGAAATGAAAGCATATGCTTACACAGACTTGGATGTAAATTGTCCTAGTATTTTTGTTCATAATAGTTGAACACTGGAAACAATCCAGATGTCCATTAATAGGTGAATGGATAAAAAATTATGTTATATCAATACAATGGAATACTACTCTGAAATTAACAGAAATAAACTAAAGACGGATGTAACAACATGAATGAACCTAAAAATATGATGCTGAGTTAAGAAAGCCAGACACAAATGAATGCATAGTATGACATGTATATGAAACTCTAAGGGAAAAAATCTAATCCATAGTGAAAGAAAGCAGACCAATGCTTACCTGAGACCAAGCAGTGGATGGTATGAACAGAAAGGAACCTTTGGGGTGGTAGAAATTTTCTATAGATAATACTCATGAGAAAAAGTGGAGAAGAGGTATCATCAAATGATAGAAGTCTCAAAGAAGCACAGGTTACCACAAGGCTGTGATCATATAATGGTCCAAAGAGTATTAGACTTGAAGAAAAATATGGACCCCAGCTCTTGAGCGTTTGATTCTGAATTATCAATACTTTTTGATAACCAAAACAGTGTACTCAAGAGGAGAGTCAAGTTTCAGTTAAGACTGAAAGGGGGATAGGCATTCAGTGAAGAGTTTGAGAATATAACTGAATTTGCCATAGAGCAGCAAAGTTGGACAGTTGGAAGGGTTTGAGAGAAGGTATGACTGCTAGGGTCAGGTTCAACAACGTACTTTGTAAAACAAGATTAAGCCTTACTGACAATGAATTAAGAAATAGCTTTGCCCTTGTGGTGGTGTCTGAAACAAACAGGTGTATCAAACATGATTAATTTTGATTATATAGTGGTGGCGGGCGTGAGGGGGGGAGAATGGGTGCTCATTTTGAATGCTATGGTCTGAAATGTTTTAAATTTTGTGTTCCTGGGACAGACAGTCGATAATGTTGGAGAAAAGAAGACAATAAGAACTATATTATTGATAATAATAACAATATAGTTAACTATCAAAAAAGTACATTATTAACTCTGATGGAGCCAATGTGGTACAGTGTCATGAGCTGTTGGCTGGGCCTGAGGATTAAAGTCAGTTCCACTCATCACACATGTGGTTTGGTAGAACAGATATATGTCATCAAGTAAGAGTTCTAGAAGTACTCAAAGGAAGTGAGGAAGGACAGTCAGTTCTAACTGAGCCTTTTAAGAAAGGCTTTTTAGAAAAGTCTTGAAAAAGAAGCACTCGCTGACAGGCTGAGTCTATTTTAAAATGTTGAGAATCTCATTGTCCATCCATGAAATGTACCAAAAGCTTGATTGAGGGTCCTACCAGCTTTGCCTAGCTAAGAGCTCTCCATAAGCTGACAGTTCCAATTAAGCCCTAGGGACTAGAGCTCTAAAAATCTCTACTGAGATATGGCACATAAACACTTGTGTTTTTGTTCTCTCCATCTAAGCACTAGCACACTGCTATGAATGTGCCAGGTTGGGCAACTGCATTTGCTGATAGCCATAAATAAGATAGCTTGTTTCTCCCATAAGTCACTCCTTTTCTTCGTAGGATCTGAGGTTTACTGAACCTTGAGTCCATTCTCAGAGTTTACTAGGTTACAAATTCAGATAATTTGTTAGTAATTACTAGCTGTGTGGTTGATTCCCAACATGGTTTTAAATGTTTTTTTGTTAATCAGCCTTGATGACTCCCTGCCTAGTTTTTGCAAAGGTGCTCTTTTTAGGGTCTCTCTGTTGGAACTGTACTGAGTTTTTTCCAGTGGGGATTTTCATTCATATAGCAAATGTCTAAGTAAAGTACCCCAAGAGAGCAAGATAGGAGAGGAAGCCCCAGAAGATGCAGCACACAAGTCTAGCTCTCTGGGTAGAGTTAATAGAGGCAGTACCTTTTCTGCTTGCATTTCCATACTGCATCTTTCACCCCATTAGGACTTCATTCCATGCCCTTCTTGACCCATGCTCATGAGGCTTACATGCCCCAACATCTTCAGCATGACAACTCTCAGAAAGAACTTCTGACCATTTTCTCTTCCTCAAGTCTAAGGACTTTGTGTACAGCAACTGCCTTTTCAAAATCCCAGGGGATAGAGACAGTTGGGAATAATTATAGATGAGGATAATGGAGACACAGAGAGATTAAGGAAATTGCCTAAGATACAAAGCAAGTAAGTGGTATCACTTGGGATATCTAACTTCTAGTGTAATACTCATTGAGACTTCAATACTATTTCTAGCAATTGTAAAATTCTTATGATAATATTGTTAAAGTGTGATAATTATGCTACTATAATTAATTATATAATCATAATACTATTATTAACAGTAAAAATAATAATAATGTTAATTATAGAAGCTACTATTTATGGAGTGATTTACTCTGTGGCAGGTATTAGGCTATAGACTTTATATTAATAAATATCATACCTTTCAATCCTCCAATAAATATCTGTATCATCTGCTATTATCACATCCATTTTATACATGATAACACTGAGACTTAGCGAGGCAAAACACCTTATTCAACGTCATATTACTAGTTAAGTGGGATTGCCCATATTTCAGCCTAGCTCAGTCTGACTCTAAAGCTTATAATGTTAACCATAACACTATACGACTCATATGCATATCTAAAATATAAAAATATTAGAAAAAATTTCTAAAAATAGAATTTTAAAGTGAATAAAGTCTTGAATTTAGATTAATAACATCAGCACCACCCCTCAAAAGAATCAATTGATCTAAAAGCAAGCTCTAGTTTGGCAAAAATTCACAAGAAACAGATTTTGGAATAGCTTCAGTTGGCTCCAAAGCTCAATAGGGACCTAGAGTGTGATGCAGCTACAGAACCATTTTCCACAATGGTTTGTTGCATTATCAGAAGAGTGTCCAGAATTAAGGAAGTGAGAAGTCTACTGAATTCAGATGATGTACTGAGTCTTAGGCTGTTATGAAAAATGTTCAGAAGAAAACTACCAGAATGGGGAAGGAGATGAACAAGAGAAAAGAGTTAATAAGGAGACCATGAATCTCCATGTTCATTCGGGAGATGAACAGATTCCCAAGGAAACATAGCCACCCTTTTCAGGTCTCTGAAGGCCTGTCCCTGAGAGGAAGAAGCAGATTTTTCCTTCCTGCATGGCCACTGAAGAAACTCTGAGATCAGTCAGTGGGCTGATAGTTAGAATAAGGTAAGTTTCAGTTCATTAGGCAGGATTTTCTAATTAAAAAACTCTCTTACAATGAACTGGACTACTTACTGTTCAATGGAAATGTTTAAGCAGAGGCTAGAGGACAGCTGTTAAAATTACTATACTGAAATTCCTATTCCTGTGCCAGTTGGGATGGACTGGTTACTACGTGGACCTATCTAGCTTTGACAGTCTGTTTTTCACTTTAAAGGGGCCATTTTGAGTGAGATAAAGCTCTTCCTTTCAAGTAGGAAGTTGGTGATCTCATCAAATAATCTCTCGATGTCTTCCAGCTGCAACTGGTTTTCATTCTCTCTCTCACCAGGTGTTACCACTGTTCTCACCATGACCACCTTGAGTATCAGTGCCAGAAACTCCTTACCTAAAGTGGCATACGCGACGGCCATGGACTGGTTCATAGCCGTCTGTTATGCCTTTGTATTTTCTGCACTGATAGAATTTGCCACTGTCAACTACTTCACCAAACGGAGTTGGGCTTGGGAAGGCAAGAAGGTGCCAGAGGCCCTCGAGATGAAGGTGAGATACAATAAAGGAGAAGCTGGGAAGCACCCCCTGAGAGAACTGTATTGGGACCAGGAGTGGGCAGCCTATAGCCTGCAGGAACTGGGCAGGGCTATGTGCTATTCACTGGGGTCATCAATCCAATTCTCAACTGGAGTGCTTCTTGGCAACCTGGCATATTGGCTGGGCACAAAGAAAGGAGGTCACATATCATGGAGGGTTGATGTCTTGTGGTGAAGGATAAAACCTAAGTGTGATGCTGCTAGACTTATGAAGTCACCCAGAGGCTTGAACTCTATCTTCAACCCAAAGAACAATTTCTGGGGTCATCTCTGCTCCTCACTTTCCAGTATATTCACATTATAGTTAAATGAAAATGATCATCTTTCCTTCTGTGTCTTTGCTTATTTTGTATTCTCTACCTGTCATGCTCTTTTCTTTTTTTCCTGCCTGGTGACTATCTACTCATTTTTTAAGACACAACTGAAATGCTACTTTTTCCATAGACCCTTTCTGGAATCATACAGACAGATGTAGCTTTTCTTGGAGGGTGGATGCTCCTGATATTAAAAGAATTTGTTTGAATTAGAGTTATTTGTCTGCTTCCTCACTAGACTGTGAACATCTTGAGGGCAGGGGCTTATCTGCATCTTATTTCTAGCTAGGTAGCATCCTTGCACAGCATTTCACTCATAGTAAAAGCTGAATAAATGTTGGTTGTATTAGTGGATGGATAGGAAGGAGGAAGAGAGAGAAAAAACAATAAATCAACTAGACCGATGGGAATAAAACATGAGTGCAGTGAAATCAAGATCGTTGTCCCTGCTTGCTTTAACTAAGTCCAGGTCTCTAGCTCTAGATGAAGATTATCCAAAGATGCTAAAAACAATGGGCAGATTTGATTCCAGGACCATTTCAGTACTATTCAAAGAATCATGGAGAAGAAAAATGCTAATGATTTTTAAAACTAGGGGAAAAGATGTATTCCACAGAGTGCAGACTGGTGAGTTGGAAAAATTTTAGAATAGATTTTAACTACTTATTAAGACAAAATTTATTAACTGCTTGCTATAAATTATGAAGAAAGAAGTGTATTTCTACTTCCACCATCTACTATGCCATAGGAATTTTTTGTTGGTTTTATTGTTATACCTATTCTAGTTGATATTTTTGTATCATTAAAATATATTTATTTCTCTATAGCTTGATTTATCAGGTATGAACACAGTATGTTAGCCCCCCACTCACCCACTACAAGATACAAGGAAGTCAATATACACCTATTCTTGCCTCTCACCTTCTCTCTTTACCAGTCTCTGTCATATCCCAAACTCTGTTTGTTATACTACTATTTCTGCATCAAGTTTCATAACATTTATATCCTTTTATATAACTGTGAATACTATAGTTGTTTAGTCATAGTTTTATATTTAAACAGATTCTTTTCTCAAAATAATCCTTTTATCCATTTTTCCATTCATTGCTTAGTTAGCACAGGGCTATTTTTATATTTTCTATTAGCTTGAATGTGTAAAATTACCTGTCCATTGTGTTTATACTTGAATAAAATTGGGCTATTGTACAATCCGTGAGTCACATTCTCCTTCTCTGATGACTGTAGAAATTGATTGCTATACTCAATTCTAGCATTCAGTATTATTATCTGGAAATCTAAAGTAAGCCTGAGAATTTCTCATAAAGCAGGGGACTTGATTTTACAGCCTAGAAGCCCATATGAATGTCCTTTTTATTTGTGAATTCCAGTTATTTTACAAAGTAACTGGATATAGATTTATCAATCTATATAAATTTTTCCTTGGACATCATATTGTCCTTTAAAGCTATAGGTTCATGGCCTCTGTTTCAGAAAAGCTTTCCTGAAAATCTATATTTATTCTGTTCTCTTCCTAGAGTTACAGACTATACATATCATAGAGATTTTTTTTGTTTTACATACCTACCATTTCTTCTCTAATAATTTTAACTCTGTTATTTTCCATTTTATTTTTGCTCAGTTTTCTCAAGCCTATCTTCCACATCTCTATTTTCAACAGTGCCCATTCACTGGTAATATGGTAATATTACCATTTCTATGGTAATATTATTTTCTCTTACATTTATTTTATGATCTCTATTCACTTATTTTCCATGTGCTCCATGTTTCTTTTGTATATTTACTTTATTCATCATTTTCTTCCTTTTTACAATATATTTTGTCAGTGCCATAATAGTTTGTGTTCAATTATTACTTCAAGTTGCATTACAGGAGTTCTTTACCATCCCTGTTATATGTGGAAACATCATTTTGGGTAGTGGCTGAGACAGGAGCGGGATAGTAGTGAGTACTTGAGAAGCAGTAGTAGAGAGTGAGTAGTTGGAGCATCATTTGCTGTCTATATAAACTTTTATCAGTACTGCTCCCTGCAGTTATGATTCCACTTCTAACTAGCAAGAAGTTTCCCTCTTCACAGGAAAGCCCTCTATGTATTACACAAGAGTGTGTCTGTGTATGTGTATGTGTGTATGCACATGCACATGTATGTATATGTAGTGTCATATCTTTTAACTTTCCAGTCTCTATCTCCTCTGCCACTATGAGGTGGTCAGAGTTCTAGGATGTTCTCTCTGACAACATGAAAAATGATTTTGTTTCAAAACAGAGATCATTTATTTCATCTCTCGGGTCATGCCACCCACATTTCAGACTCTATTCTTGACCTGAAATCCAGATCAGCAGGCATCCTCGAGTCTTCTTCATCCTGATCCAGTTTTCACTGCATATGGGAGCACTTACTTTTTGGGATTAAGGTTATAAAAGCTTTCAAGTTTCATCAAAGATAGGGTTTCATTTTTTATCTCTCATTTGCCTTACTGTTTTTGGTTGGTTCTGGGGAGGAAAGTGGAGCAAAAATGTCCTTACTTTGACAAATCAAACTGAAAGTTCTCTAAAATATATTATTAAGGAGATATTTTAAGAGTAATTAGCAGCAATCATTTACATATAGCCTGAGTTCACTAAGAAGAAATTAGGTTGAACTAACCTCATGAGCTTTTATGAAAAGTTTACTGGACTGGTGGACTAAAAAATGTCATAGATTTTATCAAGACATTTGACTAACTTTTAAAAAATTATACCTACATGAAGAAGAGAAAGTAGTTGAAAAAAATAGTACAATTAGGCTGATGAAATTGGTTGATCAATTGAAATCAAACAGAAATGACTCATGGATTGACATCGACCTGAATGGAGGTCCCTGGGGACAGTCCACAGGGCTTTGTCTTTGACCCTCCTCTCTCAAATGTCATCAATAGCCCAAATGAAAACATATAAGGTAGAAGATTCAAATTTGTAAGCTGGTATTAATGAATGTTGGTTGGGGTAGGAGTATTTTCTGAATTAGGAATCAGAAATTTCCAAAATTTTAAAGGACAGGCTAAAATTAAAAGATTAACATTTGCTAAATCAAATATAAATTCTCACACACAGTTACAAAAATTAGTTCTGGTATGGAAAATCTAAACAAACATTGAGCACTAGAAATGAAATGCTGGTATATGAAGGAAAAGCAAATATAATGTAAGCCTACCATGTGGTGAAATTCTTGAGAAGCCCAATTTGATTGGGTATAAGTTAAGAACTGTACTCTAAGCATGGGCCAACCAGTACAGAATAAAAAGAGCTTATCATTTCATTTGTTCTGTATGGGCTGGCCCATGTTTAGAGTATACTGTTGTAGTTTGGTTAGTACATTGGAGGAGGGAAAATACCTCAAGGGGATGATTATTGCTATTTTCAGATACTGAAAAGGTGGCCATGGATGTTTTGTGAAAAATGAGAAAGACTTTTTTCCCCCTGTGGCCAGAAAGAGGCAGGGGAGTGGTTTGAAGGAAGAGATAAAACTAGAATAGATTGTTAAAAACTGTAGACCTAGATGTCAAAAATGATGACCATTTCTCTATCTAAAGAGTGCTGAAAATAAAAAAGAACCAAAAGAATGGTATAAAACTCTTCTGCAACGATGACAATCTCTGTATTCCTTTGTAGTGTCTCTCCATGGTCGATCCACTTAAGTTATCTACAACAAGCAGATTATGAGAATTGAAAAAAACTACAGAATGCATAAAAATGGGTCTCTAATGTTAGGGTGCTATACTTTGTCTATATTGGTACAATGTGGAGGAACTAACAATGAGACCCACAGGAAAAAAAAGTAAAGTATGTTGGAAGTGAAAATATCAGAATTTAATCATAACTTAGTTTCTTCTTTCCTCCTTAGGAGAGTCATATTTAACCTTTTTTGTTTTATAAAGCTAGAATGGATGTACATGAAACAGTTTTAAAATAATATAATTAATTTTAAAATTTATTTCTGATCTGTGTTATGATCAGGGATTAGATAAAATGTGAGAGGGAAGATTATAAAGAAAAAAAAGGAAGAGATGGAAATAAAACCTTATTTTCAAATAAAGATAAATGACTACCTTATAATTGCACTTTAAAAAAATAGATGAACTGTGGACTTCTGAGGATCAATCTCATTGCTTCCTTTGAAGATCTCACTAAAATGAAAGTAAAGGAATAAAAGATGTGTAAATCTACAAGCACCAGGAGAGCTGGACAAGGGATGTCAGTAAGACAAGAGATTTTAACACATCTGTAGAAGAATGAATATGGATGGAGGGAATAATAACCGATTTATCAAGCTGAATTAAGACAGAACCCTGAAGAAATCCAGTGTTCAGAGACACTCAATATAGCAGAGAATGCAGCATGAGGGTACAGCTAGGGGGACTGGTGAAAAGTCTGTATACAGAGAAGTCATAACCCCAAAGCCTGCAAAATATGTGACATGTCTTCAGCCAGATGTATAATCTCCACAAAGAACAGCAAGGTTTCTTTTGTAAAGAAGCTGAATGTTTCCAGATAAAAGTTGTTGCATTCCAATGTTTTGTCATGCCCTCCAAAATTACCTGCTTCTACCTGGTCATCTTAAAGCATACCCCACAAATCAACAAGCTCAGCTCAGGTACATTGAGCGTGCAGACATCTTTTTGATTGCCAAATAATATTGGAATACCAAGGGTCACCAAAGCAAAGTTTGCAACGTGGAAGAAAATAGCAAAGATTAAAACAAAAACAGGCAAACAAAAAGGAGCACCTCATTTTGAAGGGAGGGAACAGAGATAACTTAGGGAATTAAAGAGAACTTAAGAAAAACAAAACTGACTTCTACCCTAGATTTGTGATACATATAATATACATAAAACAAGAACAGGATGCTAAATAAAAGGAAATCAGAGCATAAGAAAGATTTGTTGAAATTTAAAAGAATTGCCAAAATAAAAATTTCAGTAGAGATGTAGGAAAATATATAATCCTATAAGTAGGGCAGAGGGAAAGAGAGAGAGAGATAATGTGAAAGAAAAGATAAGTGATCTAGGGATGAATCCAGGAAGTCCATCCAACTCAGAAGTTGCAGAATGAGTGAAAAGAGAAAAGGGAAGGAAGAAAATTAACAAAGAATTGATGCAGACATATTTACAAATGGAAAGACCTAAGCCTCCAGATTAGAAGTATCTTCATAGGCCAACATAAAGGCACATGTTGAAATTTCAGAAAACCAGGGATAAAGCTATTCTAAAAAGATTCTACAAAGAAAATAAATGTTATTTAAAAGGCAATGATAAACAGTATGGCATCAGACTTGTCAACTACATTGGATTCTAGAACGTAGTGGAGCGGTAAACCTCATAAATCTGAGGGACAAATGATTTTCAACCTAGAATCTTATGAATAATCACAGTATAATATTAAGTAGAGAGGTGAAGTAGTCATTTTTAGACCTGCAAGAACTCAAAAATGTCATCTCCCACTTACCCTGCCTTAAGGAAATATTGGAAGATATTTTCTATTAACACAAGAGAGAAGAACACAAAAGAGAAGGAAAGACATAAGACCCAGAAAAGAGGGTATCCAACAGAGGAGATAAGTGAAGGGATAGTCTCCCAGGCTCCAGACTGGCCCCCACAGACCCAGGCTGCATGCCAGTCCCAGCACCAGGCTGGTGCCAGGCTCTAGGGTGGTTCCTGTGGACCCAGGCTCCAGCGAACACATGGTCTAGGAGTTCTCCAGCAGACCAGGGTCCATGCCCATCCCAGTGAACCCTGACACCACAGTCTACTGGTATAAGCCTGGAGCCTGAGTCCTAATACCAATTCTTTTCAAATTCTTTCAAAAAATTGAAGAAGAGGGAATATTCTGAAACTGATTTTAAAAGGCCAGCATTACTCTGATACCAAAAGCAAACAAAAATAGTACAGGAAAAGGAAATTACAGGCCAATATCCCTGCTGAGCAAAATAGATAAAAAATCCTCAACAAAATACTAGCAAAATCTAATTCAACAGCACACGAAAAAGTTCATTAATCATGATCAAGTGGGATTTATCCTAGGCACGCAAGGATGGTTCAGCATATGTAAATCTATAAATGTGATATACTACATTAATAGAATAAAGGACAAAAACCATATGATCATCTCAATAGATGCAGAATAAACATTTGACCAAATTCAACATCCTTTCATTATAAAAATTCTCAGCAAATCAGGTATAGAAGAAATGTACCTCATCACAATAAAGGCCATGTATGACAAACCCACAGCTAACATCATACTCAATGGTGAAAGGTTAAATGCTTTTCTTCTAAGATCAGGAATAAGACAAAGATGCACACTCTCACCACTTCTAGTCAACACAGTACTGGAAGACCTAGACACAGCAATTAGGTAAGAGAAAGAAATAAAAGGCATCCAAATTGGAAAGGAAGAAGTTAAATTGTCCCTGTTTGCAGATGGTTTGCTTTTATATATAGAAAACCCTAAAGACCCCACTGAGAAAAACTTTTAGAATTATTAAACAAATTCAATAAAGTTGCAAGATACAAAATCAACATGCAAAAATCAATCAGTTGCATTTCTATACACTAATAATGAACTATGTGAAAAAGAAATCAATGAAACAATCCCATTTACAATAGCTATAAGAAATAATAAAATACTTAACCAAGATAAATATAACCAAAGAGGTAAAAGATTAGTGCACTGAAGCTATAAAATATTGAAGAGAGAAATTAAAGACACAAATAAATGGAAAGCTATCTGGTGTTCATCATTGGAAGAATTAAAATTGTTAAAATGTCCATACTACTCAAAATAATATACAGATTTAATGTAATCCTTATCAAAATCCCAATGACATTTCTCACAGAAGTAGAAAAAAAAATCCTAAAATTTGCATAAATCCACAAAATACCCCAATTAACAAAAGCAATCTTGAGCAAAAAGAACAAAGCTGAAGGCATCACACACTACCTGATTTCAAAATGTACTGCAGAGCTATACTCATCAAAACAGCATCGTACTGGCATTTAAAAAAGACACATAGACCAATGGAACAGAATAGAGAGCCTAGAAATAGACCCATGCATTTACAAACAATTAATTTCCCACGAAAGTGTCAAGAACACACAATGGGGAAGACAGTCTCTTCAATAAATGGTGCTGGGAAAACTGGACAGCCATATACAGAAGAATGGGATTAGACACTGTATCTCATAACATATACAAAAATCAACTCAAAATGGATTAAAGGCTTAAATGTAATATTTAAAATTATAAAACTACTAAAGGAAAACATAGGAGAAAAGATCTAGAACATTGGTCTAGGCAGTGAGTTTTCGAAAATGACCTGAAAAGCATAGGCAACAAAAGTAAAAATAGGCAAATGAGATTACATCAATCTTAAAAGCTTCTGCACAATGAGGGAAGCAATCAACAGGGTGAAATGATAATTTATAGCATAGATGAAAATATTTACAAATGATACATCTGATAAGAGGCTAATATAAAAAATATATAAGGAACACAAACACCTCAATAGCAATAAAATAAATAACCTGATTTAAAAAATGGAGAAAGGTCCCAAATAGGCATTTATCAAAAGAATACATACCAATGGCCAAGTGTAAAAAAAATGCTCAATGTCACTAACAATCAGAGAAATGCAAATTAAAACCACAATGGGATATCACCTCACACCTGTTAGCATGGCTATATTATCAAAAAGATGAAAGGAAAGTGTTGGTGAGGATTTGGAAAAAAGAGAACCCTTGCACCCTGTTGGTGGAAATGTAAATTTGAACAGTCATTATGAAAAACAGTATGGAGGCTCCTCAAAAAGCCAAAAATAGAACTACCAAATAATTGAGCAATCCTACTACTGTGTATATCTAAAGGAAATGAAGTCAGTATGTCAAAGAGATATCTGCACTAGTATGATTATTGCATCACTATTCACAATATCCAAGATGTGGAATCAACCTAAGTGTCCATCAACTGATGAGCAGATAAAGAGAATGTGATGTACATACACAATGGAATACTATTCAGCTTTAAAACAAAAGAAATCCGGTCATTTGTATTGACGTGGATGAACCTCAAGGATATTATGTGTAATGAAATAAGCCAGGCACAGAAAGACAAACATTGCATGATCTCATTCATATATAGAATCTAAAAAAGTTGAATTGATAGAAACAGAGAGTAGAATGATGGTTACCAGGAGTTGGTGGGGGGAGGAGGTTTTGGTCAAAGAATACAAAATTTCATTTAGATAAGAGGAATAAATTCAAGAGCTCTATGGTACATCATGGTGACTATAGTTAATAATAATGTATTTTGAAAACTGCCAAGAGAGTAGATTTTAAGTGTTTTCACTACAAAAAATTATGTGTGGGAGATAATGCATATGTTAATTAGCTAAATTTAGCTATTCCACAATGCATACATATTCCAAAACATCGTGTCGTATATGATAATTATAAGTAACTTTTATTTGTCAAATTAAAAAATAAATAAAAATTAAAAATTATAAAAAGTGAAGGGAAGTCCTAAAATGACAGCTGCACAGCAAGTGAATCTGCAGAGGAACCAGTGCAGTTTGGAGCAGGAGCCTAGAGGGATTTCTATAGTCATTTATAATGATGTTACCACGGGATTATTGATTGAACTAAAAATCTTGTTATAGCTGTATTGGAGGATGCAGGAAGGGTTGCATAAGTGAGATAAATCATTATCATGAAAAGACAACTGGTAGTGAGCAAAATTGATAGCAGTATAAATATATTATTAAAAATATAGAAATCACTATTACAGGTATCAACTAAGAGAATTAAAAACAAATACCTATGAGGAGCTGGACAATGGGTTGGGATGTATTGAGGTAAGGGTTTCCTGATGTTCATTATGAGCCTACAAGTTCTATTATTTTAAACAACATGAATTATTACTTTAAGTTATTAAACACAAAAATAATAAAGGCAAATTAAAATGAAGAAATAAGCCTTGACACTTAAAAAGAAAATAATTATTCTTAGAACTATTTTTAAAATATTCATAACGTTCTGCCTAAATTTTGGAAACAATAATTCGTAGGCTCTCTTTTATTTTCAAATGAGAAAACCCTAACGTCTTGCTCTAGAATAGTGTTTCATCTTTTTTACATTAGAGAAAATTTTCAACTTGTGTCTACATCTTGGGAAAGTTTAGTTTCTTGTCATTAATGCCTTTTAAATCTATGGGGCTTTCCGGTAAATATAACCACAAAGCAATTCACCCCTTGTTATTTCTCTGTGGGGTGAGTACTTTTAATATGGGTTAAGTTTTACTCATAAACTGGTGGTCTTCCCACCTTGTTCTACAGTAGACATAAATGGCCTGACAATAATCATACTCTCTTACTGGCGAATCAACCAAAACAAAAACACACAGTTAATATGTAATATCAATGGGATGCAGAGCTAAACTACATGGCCCCAGAACTTAGGAACTGATAGTCTAAGAAGGAAAGTAAGGTGTATATATATTAATATATATATACAGACAGAGCACTGATACAAGACCAAGTGCTGAATGTCATAAGAGACAGAAAACCAAAATGCTACCTCTTCATTTTTCCTGTTACCTTAAGTAACACTTGGCTGTTTCCTGAGGAAACTACTGCCCTTGCAAGTGGAAGCCACTTCTCCATTCCCTCCTGCTGCTTTCAGGCCATTACTTACTCCTTTATTTCATGCAACCACTTCGTCTTTTGATGTTCACTTCATCTGTCTCTATCACTCTATTTTTTTTCATCTTGATCGCTTACCAACATTATTTTCTCTTCTCCATACTCATTTCATATACAGGATTTTTACCGCTAGTTTACATTGTTTGCAACCATCCTAAGTTCTCTCTTTGTTTTTCAGTTGGGTGACTCATCTGACATCATAAACTAGAATTGAGCCTATCAGATGAGGTCTGGGCTGTCCCACCTGCCAGGCAGTGCTACTGTTTCTACCACTAGGTGAAGGTTTGGGAAATGAACCAATCTGATTGCCTGTATACTTGTTCTAGTGTGTTTTCAGGAAGACTGTGAGAGTAAGTCAGCTAACAGTGCTAATATGTTTATAACTGTCACCTGATATCAGAGGAGCCCCAGAATAAACATTGTTTATGGACATGTGGAGCCATTTGTTCTACAGGGCTCAGCTCAATGGCATCCTTGGTCAATACTCAAATTGTAGTTTCCTCTGTGGTTAATTATCCTCCCCTCTCTTCTTATCTTCACCCTCTCCTGTGCTTTTTTTCTAGACTCATCCTCCTACTCCTCATAAACTCTCCCTCCCTTCCCTCAGGAACTCCTGTTCACTGGAAGTTAAAACATTGGGCACCATCAGCTTCTTCCCTTCTATCTTAACTGACATCCAATTCTCAGCTGAGAGTTCCCTTCCACTGCTTTCCTGCTTGGCAGAAGCTGGTAAACTTCTCACTCCCATTTTCTGGAAGTGTAGTTTACATCCTCTTTATCTCCAATAGTGCTTTCAGGACATTACTCTTCCACTGTTTTATATTAAATATATCACCTTCGAAGGTCTAGCTCTTCACTTAGATTCTCATACATCAGGATTTCCTGTTTTTCACTTTCTTCCTTGGTATTTCCATTTGCACTATCCTTATCTTCTTCCTGACATCTAAATGTTGGAGTACTCCAGGGCTCAGTAGTCAGACCTCTTTTCTCATGAATCTGTACTCACTTCTCGCGAGATCTCATTCAATCCCAACACATTGAATAAATGGCCCTCTAGAGGTTAACAACTCCCAAATACATTATCTCCAGCCTAGACCTTTCCCCTGAACTACAGACTGATATATGCGATTGTCTACCTCTCCACTGAGCTGTCCAATGGGAATATAATACATCCAAACACAACCCCTGTTCTTCCCCCCAAACTTGCTTATCTTCAGGTCTTCCCAGCACAGCTATTATAATAACTCCACCATTCTTCCAGACACTGAGGCCAAAAACCTGGAATCCATTTTTGATCTTCTCCTTTTCTTACCTGCCCCCCGCCCTGCCACTCTCAGACCACCAAAACCTAATTCATCAGCAAGTTCTGATTGCTCTACATTCACAATATATCTTGGATCTACCTATTTTTCTCCATATCTAACACTCAATGCAGCACATCTCTCACTAGTCTCGTTGGGAATAGTTTCCTAATTTTATTCCTCTGCTTTCATGCTTACATATCTATTCTCTGCCCAACAATAGAAAGGATTATTTAAAATTGTAAATTATAAAAATTTTGCTCAAGATATTTTAATGGCTTCCCACTAACCTTAGATAAGGTTCCATAATCCTTACCGCGGCTTTGAATGCCTTACAGGATCTGGTCTATCTAGTCTTCAGATCTGCGATGGTTCCTCCTACCACCCTTTGTAAATTTTCATTCACTCCATTCATCCCATAGTGGCCTCCTTGATGATTCCTGAACAAGTAGCTCTCATTTCACCTCCAGGTACTTTGTCATTACTATTCTTTCTTTCTGAAATTTCTGTCGTTCAGATCTTTTCGCAGCTCGCTTTCTCTTTTATTCAGGTGTCTGCTCACCTCTTTAGAGAGACCTTCCTGAGTAGCATTCATCATCTCCCTCTGCCCCTGCCCTGCTTCATGCATCTCCGTTGTAATTCCCATGTCCTGACATTACATTACTGTATATATTTCTTTGCTTCTGTGTTTATTACGTGCTGTCTTCACTGGAATGTGAACTCCTTGAGGGCAGGGACCATGCTTTACAGTTTACTGATGCACCCCTAGCACCTAGCACAGAACCTGTCACATAGGAGATGCTCAGTGAATATTTAATAAATGAATGATTCCCTCTGTTCTCCTTGTATCTCTATCCAGCATAGGTCCCATGGCATATCACTCATCAGCATCCTTGACCTCCTCAGTCACCTTAATTGAAGTCACTCACTCTATTGCTCTCTAAAACAATTTCACAGCTATTGATGCATTTGTGAGCACATACTCTTGAATTCTGCTGGTTCTTCAACCTGGGCTTGCAATCCTTCTCTGTGTCCCTAACTTCCTACAAAATCTATTTTAAGTTTTAACCATTCTTTTTACCTTCCTCTTGGGGAATGTAGAAGTCATTGTATGAGATTTGCCTAAGCTTACTGTGCTCCTTTCTCCCTCCAAAAACGTAGATGATATCTGAGTCCCATCTATTCTTTCCTTCTCATCTGTGACCTGGACATGTGTAATTTAGCATTTATGCTCTGGAAACATCTCACCCTTTCAGGAAACTGGTACAAGTGATGACTTTTCTTCCATTTACATTTTCTCTCCTTTCCATTGGCTTATTTGCTCCAAATCCAGCTTGTTTCCTTGCTGTTTTGAATTTCGTTGACACATTATTTATGCCTCTCTGTTTCTTTTTTTTATTATTTCATGATATTATGGGGGCACAAATGTTTAGGTTACGTATGTTGCCCTTACCATTCCTCCACCCACCCAAGTCCAAATTTCAAGTGCGTCCTTCCCTCGGATGGTGCGCATCGCACTCTTTGTGTACACATATAACCATCCCCTCCTCCCGCCTCCCTCCTGCTGGACAGCCAATAGATGGTATTATCATATGTGTACTTATGTGTTGATCAGTTAATACCAATTTGATGGTGAGTACATGTGGTGCTTGTTTTTCCATTCTTGGGATACTTAACCTAGGAGAATGCGTTCCAACTCTATCCAGGAGAATACAAGAGGTGCTATATCCCCATTGTTTCTTAAAGCTGAATAGTACTCCATAGTATACATATACCACATTTTATTAATTGACTCATGTATTCATGGACACTTGGGTTGTTTCACATCTTTGCAATTGTGAATTGTGCTGCTATAAACATTCGGGGGCAGATGTCTTTTTTATAAAGTGTCATTTATTCTTTTGGGTAGATGGCCAGTAATGGGATTGCTGGATCAAATGCTAATTCTACTTGTATCTCTTTAAGGTATCTCCATATTGCTTTCCACAGAGGTTGCACTAGTTTTCAGTCCCACCAGCAGTGTATGAGTGTTCCTATCTCTCCGCATCCACGCCAACATTTATTGTTTTGGGTCTTTTTGATAAAGGCCAGTCTCACTGGAGATAAGTGATATCTCATTGTGGTTTTGATTTGAATTTCCCTGATTAGAGATGTTGAGCATTTTTTCTTATGTTTTTTGGCCATTATTCTGTCTTCTTTTGAAAAGTTTCTGTTCATGTCCTTTGCCCACTTTTTGATAGGGTCGTTTGATTTTTTCTTGTTGATTTTACCGAGTTCTTTCTTCTGGTTGATCTACCCAGTTCTTGAGGCTTTCCACATTGTTTTGTAGTTCCCTGAATAAGTCCTTCATTTCCAGGAGATTGGTTTGATTTTTCTTCAATATTTCAATTTCTTTTGTGAATTTTTCTTCCAAGTCCTGGATTTTTTTTGTGGTTTCTTT
>CAUYSK010114088.1:0-22994 GCA_963575035.1 Avahi laniger
CTCTCTGGGAGGCCGAGGCGGGCAGGTCGTTTGAGCTACGGAGTTCGAGACCAGCCTGAGCAAGAGTGAGACCCCGTCTCTACCAAAAATAGAAAGAAATTAATTGGACAGCTAAAAATATGTAGAAAAAATTAGCCGGGCCTGGTGGCGCATGCCTGTAGTCCCAGCTACTTGGGAGGCTGAGGCAGTAGGATGGCTTGAGACCAGGAGTGTGAGGTTGCCGTGAGCTAGGCTGACACCACGGCAGTCACTCTAGCCAGAGCAACAAAGTGAGACTCTGTCTCAAAAAAAAAAATAAATAAAAATAAATAAATAAATAAAAAACTTAAAAAAAAAAAAAAGAAAGAAAGAATGGTAATGGGGTGGTCATGGTCACCTTCAGTGGTGGGAAGAATAGTGAACCAACTGTAATATTGCTGTACAGATTATGCTTCATAGATATGCTGATGCCTCTGCTATAGTTAACATTTTCCCCAGGCACCATGACTTGGATTTTTCATCTCAAGTAAGTAATTTAGGTTCCAAGACAGTAAGTGTAGTTGGAACATCATATAGTATGATGAACAAACTATTTTACCATTCAGTTACTGATTATTTTTACCTCACTTTATCTTTAGATATATTGATTATACTCTTTAAAACATAATTATTAGGGGTGGTGGGGTTATTTGAAAAAAAGACATAATTATTATATCTTCTGTGGAATTTTTATGTAAATGAATCAAAGTTTCATACTCATCAGGCTTCTTCCTTCCTTAAAGTTAGAGTGATAAATTTCAACCAGTTAAATATAATGGTTGATTGAATAACACCGTGTCCTTTATGTATAAAAGCAACTTTTAAGTATGTCTTTGGATACAGACACTCCCAGGGATTGGTGGTTTTAGGGCCAGTCAGACTATAACTATTTTACATATCATATGTTCTGAAATCATATTTTGGGAAAGTGATTACTGTTAATTTAATAGGTACTAATTCTAGATATCAGTATATACATGTGAAAGTTGGCTGAAGAAAATAATGTACAAAGATGTGTGTATATTTACAAAGATTATAGCACATTTTTTCTTTCATTTAAAATGAATTTTGAATTGCCTTCATTTTAAAAAAAAAATAGGGCTTAGCTGAGAACAAAAGTACTTTGGGGCCTGAGGAAGTTCGGAAATCTGCTCTGACACTGGTTATGGGCGCTCTTGACAACCCAAACCCTATCTTACGATGTGCAGCAGGGGAAGCTCTTGGAAGAATGGCTCAGGTGGTTGGAGAAGCAACTTTTATTGCTAGAATGGCCCAATACAGCTTTGACAAGTAAGTGGGTCTCTTTACTAATAAGTAAGTTTCTTATGTAGGCAATGATGTCTTTTAAATAATCAATAATTATTAACTGGACTGTATGTTTTCCACATAGTATTAATTATATAGCTTATAACAATATTTTTAAATTTAATAGTTGATTAAATTTTAGAATCTGGGAAAGTTGTAATGTTAGATACTTTCAATGTGGAGAGGTTATGTGTATTCATTTAAGAGATGCTTTGAAGTCATTTTCTCTTCTCTCTTCCCTTATCCCCCACTATTCTTTCTGTTAAATATTCACTTTTTGGAATGAGCCATTCTTTTTCTAAGTGCTACCAAGATTATCATATCTTAAATTATTACTGAGATGGGATAAAGTTAAGCATTGGGTTTTGAGGATTTCTTTGCATATTAATTATAAAGAGTGATCTAAGGGATCCAAATAAGAATGATTAAGATGATAAGATGAAGTTATCATTGACTGTCTGGTTTGTTAATCAAGTACTTAAGTAGAGAAGTTAAAAATCAAAAGTGATCAAGAACTGACACTTGAGTTATGTAAATGATCATTCTCAGCTGTGTTGCATTTTGAATAGTAAATATACCAAACTGTATCATAATTGGTTAACAAAAGAGAATGGGAAGCAGTGGTTGTGAAGTAGTAGTTCTGAAGAACAAGTATTTTCTGAACCATTGTATATCTGAGAATAGCTTTCCTTGTCTTCACACACAAATGGTAGTTTGATTATCAGTTAATGCCCCATTGTATTGTTTGACTCACTGAGGAAGATATGAGCAGACAGAAAATACCTAAAATATTCCCAGATACTTAATCTTCTGCAGGGTGATTTCTGCTATTTTCTAGCAATAGTTTATTAATAATTTTGCTCTTTCCAAATATTTTCCATTGATTCTGAAATCACCTTTTGTTAAAGATTTTTTGAAAGATAGAACCAGTCTTAGCTACCCATTTAATGGTTTGTGCTCAGTTCATAACAAGTAACATAGGAATGTGTTTCTTTGGAAAGCTCTTGAATGGTTAAATTTTTTTTAGTTATAAACAGTTTTAATTTATGTGTCCTCAATAGCTGTAGGAAATTGTACTTTGATGAAACACAAGGACATTTCATCTGTTTATACCTGTCTGGTTAATGGTTTGCAAGTATTATTAGTGCTTAGTTTCATTAGCTATTTCAAATACAGAATGAAGCAAATAATAATAAATACAGGTAAAAGCAGAAATCAGCGAGAGAGAAAACAGAAAAACATTAGAGAAATTCAATGAAACCAAATGCTGGCTCTTTGAAAAGAGTCATAAAATTGATAAACCTTTCATCTGACTAAATAAGAAAAGAGACAGACACAAATTACCCATATCAGAAATGCAGGAGGGCATATCATTGGAGATTTTGGAGACATTAAAAGAATAATAAGAAAATACTGTGAACATCCTTGTGCCAACACATTTGACAGCTTAGATGAAATACACTAATTCTTTGAAATACACAAACTGGCAACGCTCACTCAAGAAATCAATAATCTGAATAGCTTTGAATCTACAAAGGAAATTGAATTTGCCGTTTAAAATCTTCCTGGCTAGGCACAGTGGCTTACGCCTGAATCCTAGCACTTTGGGAGGGGGAAGCAGGAGGATTGCTTTAGGTCAAAAGTTTGAGACCAGCCTGAGGAAGAGCGAGACCCTGTCTCTACAAAAAATAGAAAAATTAGCCAGGTGTGGTGGTGTGTGCCTGTAGGCCTAGCTACTTGGGAGGCTAAGGTGGGAGGATGACTTGAGCCCAGAAGTTCGAGGTTGCAGTGAGCTATGATGAGGCCATTGCATCCCAGCTTGGGTGACAGAGTGAGACCCTGTCTCAAAACAAACAAATAAACAAACAAAAAAAACCTTTCCTTGAAGATAACTCCAGTCCCAGATGACTTCCTTAATGAATTCAGCCAGACTTTTAAGGAGAATAAAACCAACTCTGTTCAGACTCTCCTGGGAAAATTTCAGAAGAGGGCATACTGTCAAACTCTTTGTGAGGCCTACTTTATGCTCATACCAAAACCATACAAAGACATTACAAGGAAAGGCTAGTTTTCCCCTGGGTTACAGGCACAAAAACCTTTAATAAGATTTTAATTAATCAAATCTAACAGTATTTAAAGAGGATAAAATGTTGTAGCTAAAATGGGATTTGTCCCAGGTGTGCAAGGTTGAGTTAACATCAAAAATCAATGAGTGTAACTCACTATATTAACAGACTAAGAAAGATAATGATTATCTTATTAGATGCAGCAGAAACATTTAGACAATATTTGATATTTTTTCATGATTAAAAAAAAACTCAGCAAGTTAGGAATTTCAGAAGAGAGCATCCTGAATCTGATAAAGGGCATGTGCAAAAATCCACAATAAATATCATACTTAATGATTAAGACTGGTTGCTTTCCCCCTAATATTGGGAAGAAGGCGAGGATGTTTGCTGTCACACTTCTGCTCAACATTGCACTAGAAGTGCTGGACAACATTGCATTGGATGTGCAATAAAGCAAATAAAAGAAATGAAAGGGGCACCGATTGCAGAGGAAGAAGTAAAACTGTGTTTCTTCACAGATGAAATTTAAATGTATAAAGAAAATCCTAAGGAGCCTTGAAAAAAGCTGTTAGAACTAATAAGTGAGTTTGGCATATTCTCAAGGTATCCAATAGTCAATTATATTTCTATATCCTATTAATGAAAAATTAGAAATTGAAATTTTTTGAAATGCCATTTACAAAGGATAAGAAACAAAATACTAAGGTATACAATTAACAAATTACGTGTGGGATTTATACACTGAATTCTATAAAACATTGCTGAGAGAAATTAGTGAAGTTATAAAATGAAAAATATGCTGTGTTCATGGACCAGACGACTCAATATTGTTAAGATACTAAGATGGCCAAATTCATATGTGCTATGAGTATATAATACATACTGGATTTTGAAGACTTAGTTTGAAAAAAGAATGTAAAAGATCTCAATAATTTGTTGTATTGATTATATCTTGATACTCTAATATTTATGATATATTAAGTTAAATAAAATTTTATTTAATACTGTGAATACAGATACCTTTTTAAAATATTTTCAAAACCAATTATAAATTCTTTATTTAAAAAACAACTATAAAAAAGTTTCAAATGACTCTTGACTTTTTAAGGAATAATTAATACTAAAAACTGAGAAGTCAAATTTTCTCTAAAATTAAAATTGGCATTACTCTGTGAAATATATAACTTTAACCCACTATTTTATTTATTTATCTATTTATTTTTATTTTTATTTTTTAGAGATAGTGTTTTGCTCTGTTGCTCAGGCTGGAGTGCGGTGGCATCATCATAGCTCATTGTAATCTTGAACTCCTGGGTTCAAGCTAGCCTTCTGCCTTAGTATCCCAAATAACTGGGAATAGAGGTGTGCACCACACCTGGCTGGCTGGTTTTTTCTTATATTTTGTAGAAACGGGGTATTGCTGTGTTGCCCAGGCTGATCTCAATCTCCTGGGCTCAAGTGATCCTCCCACCTCAGCCTCCTAAAGTGCTCTGATTGCAGGCATGAACCACCATGCCCAGCCAACCAACTATTTTAAATTGAATCTCTAACTCTTGTTAGGGCATGGAGAAAGAAGTAATCATGATTGTAATCTTTTCTGATTTCCAGATTACATCTCTTTTTTTATGTGACTCATAAGCTTGTTATTATCATAGGGAAATAGAAAAAACAATCCTTGAAGCATAATCTTTTTTTCAGGTTAAAATCGGCTCGAGATGTTGTTTCTAGGACCGGTCATTCATTGGCTCTTGGTTGTTTGCATCGTTATGTTGGTGGTATAGGCTCAGGACAACATTTGAAGACCAGTGTCAGCATTTTATTGGCTCTAGCACAAGATGGAACATCCCCTGAAGTCCAGGTATAATAGTATTGATTTTTTTATTATGAAAATTTTATATAATATTTTAGGAAATGCACTATAAAATAATAATGACTGTGGTAAGTTGTTAGGAAAAATGTATTAGGGTCTTATTTGTAATAGTGTGTAACAAGATTTTGATTTTCAACCTAATCTTAAAGTCTGTCTTATTCAACTTTAACTCGTTCATGTACTTTCCTTCAAACATATGTTGTTTATTATTCTTTGTACTTGTTTCATCTTTTTTGTATTTCCTTATATTTGTTAGATTGATCAAGTTTTTTTTTTTTTTTTTTTTAGTAACCATTCTTCTCTCCCTTTCTTCTAATAACCCAACTCAGGTTCGGGGTCATTGGCTGAATCTTCAAGTACACTCCTTGAATTTTTTTGTTTTCATTGCTTCTCCTTAAACATTTTATACATAAATACATATAACTACAGTGAGAGTCAAGAGTGCATGTGAAAATATCCTGCTTTTTTGATTTGCCACTTCACATTGATATGCCTAAAAATATTAAAAGTATATGCATTTAACAATTCAATGTACTCTAATTATTCCTTACAACTAAAATAAAATTATGTTTTATTCTAGACTTGGTCTCTTCATTCACTTGCTTTGATTGTGGATTCCAGTGGCCCAATGTATCGTGGATATGTGGAACCAACATTATCTCTAGTGCTCACCTTGCTGTTGACAGTTCCACCTTCACATACGGAAGTTCATCAGTGTTTGGGTAGATGCTTGGGGGCTATAATAACTACTGTTGGTCCTGAACTACAAGGTAAGGAAATTCATCTTAAATTTTAAAAACTAGGCAGATAATTGCTATCTTTAAGTTTTCTGAATGTCTTTATCACATTACTTAAAGAAATTTGGAATAACAGTAATAGTTGCCTTGCAGTGAATACTCGTGATTTACCAAAGGCCTGGCACTCAGTATTTCTTTACATGTGCTATTTTATTTAATCCCTATAATAAACTCATGACATGACAATGTTTTTCAAAATTTTGAGCAGAGAAATCATCTCTAAATGAAATTTTACTTGGAACCTCATGAAAACAAAGACAAAAACGGAGTTCCTTTGGCCTGCCGTGCCATCCACTTGTCTTCCTAGACTTTTGCTTAACTGTTTTTGAACTCTAAGGATTAGGAACATAGTTTGAAAAACCACTGCCGTAAGACAGATAATATCTTACTTTTCTATGAGGAGGCAAGCTCAACGAAGATAAGTAACTTCTGTAGAGTTACTCACCTTATGGACGGGACACTTACGATCCTAAAGCCTGTGTTCTTACCACTCAATTCCACTGAACTAATTCTACTAATGGTTAAATTAAACACTGAAGTCATCAAATTTCGTGAATGCATCCTGAATATGTAAACCATTTTCTTTTCCCTTCTATCATTTACTATATGCTTTCAGTGTATCAATCTTTTTATATACATTATCTCATTTCATTCTGACAACAATCCAGAGATAGGTATTATCTCCATTCTACAGATGAAACACTGAAGTTGAGAGAGGCTAAGAACTTTTCCAAGGTTATATATATCTAGCTGGTAAGGGATTGGAATTAAAGGTGAAGCCCAGATCAGTTTCCTGTGCCTGTGTTCTTAATCCCTGTGCTATGTCGCCTCCATTTGGAGAGAGATTTTAAAGAAGAAAGAAAAGGACCTAAGGAAGACTGCTAGGAAATGAAAAATACGTGATTTAGACATGTCTCTTTTTTGAACCCAGTATCCTCTTTGGGAAAGTGAGGATAGTTCATTCTTCCTGTGAATGTCACAGGGATATGAAGAGAATAAATATGCACCTGTAATTAAGCATAGGTGTTTACCAGCTGTTTTCTGAAACAATCATAAGGCTGGGGCAGGAGGCTCTCTTGAGCCTATGAGTTCCAGGCTGTAATGTGCTATGATCGTGCCTGTGAATAGCCACTAAGTTAGCCTGAGCAAGTTAATGAGACCTTGTCTCTGAAAAAAAAAATAAAAGGTAACTCTATGTGATACTATGATTTCTTTGTTTGGTCTTTATATGCTTATAAAATTATTTTATTTTACATTAATAAAAGGTTTTGAGTCCCTTATACTTGGCAATTAAGAAATTCTTATATAGAGAGTATATATTATTATAATTTATTTTCTCCATCTCTGCAAAAATTGCCATTAATGTTGTTAGAAAAATAATATTTGAAATTATTATATAATAGAAGTGATAATATTGATTGAACAGAGAACCAGAGAATGAGAAATCTTCTGGCTCTGTCAAATAAAACAATGATAGTTTTTAAGGATAGTATAGTTTGTCAGGGAATAAATGTAAATCTAGCTAAATTTAAGAGAGACACATTATTGTCATCCACACACAGTCATGTTTTGAAACCATTTCTGTGGACTTTACAGATTTTTGTTTTTGAAACAATCTGAATAATAATTGGAAGGAGAAGCCTGGGCAGCATAGCGAGACCCTGACTCTACAAAAAAAAAAAAATAGCTAGGCATGGTGGCTCATGCCTGTAGTTGCAGCTACTTAAAAAGATTGTTTGAGCCCAGGAGTTGGAGGCTCCTGTGAGCTATGATTATGCCACCGCACTCTAGCCTGGCAACAGAGCAAGACCCTGTTTCAGAAAAATAAATAAATCATTGGAAGGTGGGGTTATTCAGAACATAATTTTTTACTAGCAGTATTTTTGATGAAACTAATAGAATGATTTTATTTTATATTTTCTTTCATTTTGCTGCTAGGGAATGGAGCAACAATTTCTACAATTCGTTCCTCTTGCCTGGTGGGTTGTGCAATAACCCAGGACCATTCTGATTCTCTTGTTCAGGCAGCTGCCATATCTTGCCTTCAGCAGCTTCACATGTTTGCACCACGACACGTCAATCTGTCTAGTCTCGTTCCTAGCCTTTGTGTAAGTATAATGCTGTTCCAGTCATTGATTTATTTAGGGAGCTCCGCATTTCTTTCCCAAAAGACCAAACTGGACCAAAACAAAAAATGTAAGTTTCCTGGATTGTGAATTCTAGGGTTTAAGCTTCAATAGTCATTTTTGTCTTTCCTATTTCGAATTTTATTTTCTAAAACTTGATTGATAACTTCTGAGAATCTGTTGCTACCATTGCAATTGTTAGTTTATTTGTTCAACAAATATTTATTGATAGCTTGTTATATGTCAGGAACCGTGGAAAGTACTGGAGATACATTTGTGCCTGAGACAAGAGGAAGTCTGTGTCATAATGAAACTTACAATTTACAAAGGAAAATGGACAGCAATAATTATTTATAAATAAGATAAGTACTACAATAGGCTATAGGAGAGAGAGAGAGAGAGAGAGAGAGAGAGAGTGCATGTAACAGGGAGGCATATCAGAACCTAGGAATTCAGAAAGATTTTCCTGAAAAAATTATATTTAAAGTGTGATTCACAGGATAAATAGGAATTAGTTTGCAGAAGGCCATGATATTGGAGTAGACAGCATTTACTTTTAGTCAGAGGGAGAAGTATATAAAAGGCCCTAAAATGGGAAGGAGTGTGATACATTTAGAACCAATTAGTATGGTTAAGGCTGAGACAGAGGAGGGAGACGCAGGCCAGAGGAGAACACAGTGAAGCTGGACATTTAGCCAGGTGACACATCCTGCAGACTTTCTAGATATATTAAAATTTTGGACTTTATTCTACAAGTGATGGGAAACCATTAAAAGGTATTCTGCAGGTAAGTAACATGATCAGATTTGCACTTTTTACATTTCCTTCTTGCTGCATGATCGAGAATGGACTCAACAGGGTAAGATTATGGTATTCTAGGAGGAAGATGATAATGATTTCCTCTAAGTTGGTAATAATGGGAATGGGGGAAAATAGATGGATTTGAGTGAATTGAGGAGGAAGGACTGATAGTTTGTAAAGGCTCCATTTTGCAGTTCTTTTCAGGTGTTTATGTTTGCTTGGTTTTGTTTTTTCATTTTAATAAATAACTCCTTTGCTTTAATTCTTACTGTGTACTCAGCCCCCTAACTTTTCATTCACACATTTGATCTCTGTGTAACTTAAAAAATTCAGATGACAAAGTTTAGTTGGACCACCTGTAAAATAAAATGTGCAAAAGATCCTTCTGGATTTTCATACAAGTGTATTTTATTAGCTTTTGTGTGTAGATCTTGGGACAGTTATCTTGGCTACTAACATATTTTTTGTATATTGGTGTTATTTTGCCAAAAGGCCATTATTTGACTATATTTTAAATAGCCGAGTTTGTTAAACAAAGAGCATCTTCACAAATAAGATATTAATATATATTCATTAAACAAATGGATTAAAGAAGTACAACTTTTTTTAAAAAATTGAGTAAAATTGTTATGGTTTACAGGTTCACTTATGTAGTTCCCATTTGTTACTTCGACGAGCAGCTGTGGCATGTCTTCGGCAACTTGCGCAAAGAGAAGCAGCCGAAGTATGTGAATATGCCATGAGCCTAGCCAAAAATGCAGGAGACAAAGAGAGCAGTGGTGCTAGTAAGTTTTTGATCAGTATTCTTTTTTGTTTAAATACCTTTATGTTTCAAATGAGTATTATTTATTAAATAACATTTTCGTGTTGAAATGTGGGCAAATTTCTTGTTCTTTGAAATAAGACCATTATCACTTTAAAAATTCCAGTGTAGTTTTCCTTCATAATTTTGCATTTTTACTTTTAAAAAATTTTGCAGCTAAAAAAAACTAAATAGCATTTATTATCAGAATACTTCTTCCATCCCTTCAGGATGTTTTAGCTATATAAGGGATGAATAACTCCATGGATATTGCCTCGTATCAACTAATAGCCTTCTGAAAAGAGAAATTATATGTTTGGGGGGGCATATGAAAACTTCCAGTTTTTGATGGTAGTTAACCTTTATGATATAATTTTTCCTCTAAAAAGGTAAGGCCAAAGTAGCCAATAAAACTATGAAATGTCAGTAGATGTTTGGTAGCCAAAGGTTGATCTTCGCCTTCTTAGGTTCTTTCTGCTCTTTGTATATTTAAGCTATATTTAAGTATAGCTTGAATTCATAGCTGGTCTTCTTATCTCTAGGGATAAGTGGTTTGGAAACTTAAGAGTTCTGGACCAGTACGGTGACTTATGCCTGTAACCCTAGTACTTTAGGAGGCCAAGGCGGGAGGATTGCTTGAGGCCAGGAGTTTGAGACCAGCCTGGGCAACATAGCAAGACCCCATCTGTAAAAAGATTTAAAAAATTTGCTGGGCACAGTGGTATGTACCTGTAGCATTAGCTACTCGGGAGGCTGAGGCAGGAGGATCGCTTGAGCCCAGGAGTTTGAAGTTACAGCGTGCTATGATTGGGCCACTGCATTCCAGCCTGGGCAATAGAGTAAGACCCTGTCTCTAAAAAATAGTTTAATTTTCAGAGATATTTCCCCCTATAATGAGAGAACATTTTTACTTATAAGACCTTTCTAAGGCTTCTAATGCCTGGAAGCTGCTTGGATACTAAGAAGCAAGATATAAAAATAACTTCAGTTTTAGCATAGTATAATAAGAGCTCTCTATTAACGAACATACTGTATTGTAGAATGTAAAAGAATTTTTCTTATAAAAGTGTAACAATAAACATTATTGCTTTTTGGAGAGAAAATAGCACCAAAAGTAATTACAGAACTCTTCTGAATACCTATAAAATTTTAGAACCTCTACATGTCAGTCACCATAATCAAAATTGAAACTACTCAGGAGGCTGAGACAGATTGGGTGAGCCCAGGAGGTCAAGTCCAACCTAAATAACATAGCGAGACCCTGTGTCTCTAAAAAAATAAAAAATTGAAAGACAAACTAAGATAGGGAAAAATATTTGCAAAATACATTTATTTTATGTATTAATGTGTGTGTTTATTTTAATAAAATATAAAAATTTTTAAAGCTTTTACAAATAAGTGTGTTGGGGTTCTCTGAGATAGCTCCCACATTTGATGACGTGCTAGGAGGACTCAGCATATAGAAATATTCATGGCTATGTTTATTACAACAAAAGGATACAAAGCAAAATAAGCCGAGAAAAGGTGCATGGGATTAAGTCCAGAGGAAATGAGACACAAGCTTTCAAGTGTCCTCTCCCTATGGAGTCACACCAGGCACACTTAATTCCCGAGCATTGAATTGTGATAACATGTGAAATGTTGTCCTCCAGGGAAGCTTATTAGAGACTTAGTGCCCAACGTTTTTATTAGGAGCTGGTCCCATAGGCATGGGCTGTCTGGTACATACCCAAAGTTCAGAATCTTGGAAGGAAAACAGGTGTGCAGTATAAACTACACTTTGGGTACAGCAAGTCACTTGTATTGGGAATTAATGGTGGGAAATCTCTAAAAACCCAATTCCCAGACACAAGCCAAGGACTAACCTTGCAGTCAGGCCTTACTAAGGTAGTCTCAGGCCTGCTATGTTAACTCTTCTGTATCTGTAAAAATCACTTCAGCACATAAACAGCATTTTATAAAAGAAAAAATGCCAACAAATGAAATACCTTTAAGCTGTAGTGATTAAAAAATCTCAAGTTACTGCAATCATAAGGTATCATTTTCTTCTATAAAACTGATCAAGATTAAAAATAATGATTATAACTAGTGTTGGAAGAATGTATGAATAAAAGAGAAATTTCTTATACAGCTGATGGAAGTGTAAAATCATACACATTTTCTGGAGGGTTTTTTGGCAATGTATCCCTAAAAATTTTAAACTGTGTTTACCCTTTGACCTAGCAATTCCCCTTTTAGGAATTCATCCTCAATGTTTGATCAGTTAATGTTCTTTTAATTCATTGGCTTGCTGTGTGACCATTAAAATTCACACTGTACAGGTAAAATTATTGATACGGGAAATAATCTCTATCTACTACTCAGTGAATAAAAGGTCTCTGTGCCTAAACTCTTCCTAATGTTCTCCTTCCTTGAAACATTTTCTTTCAACTTTTTCTACTGTCTTAGAATTTCACTCATTATGGCTATTTTCTTTAAACCTCCCCTTATTCTGTCTTTGGGGCGACACAACAAAAATATAAGCTACCTTTCAGCTGCATCCCTCTATCTCACTGTCTTCAGGGTACAGAGGGCTCTAGACTTCAGAGAGCCTAGTAGTACTCATTCTTAAGGCTGTTACTAAGAAGAAAATGATTTTCAGTTAGAGTTAGAAATTTAACCACTATTTCATAACAGTATTACTTTTTGATTATATGTTACTTGGAAAGGATTTTTCAAATTTTAAACGAACTTATAGAATATAATCTATTTAGAGTTTGTGTTCTAGCATTATAGATTTTTTAAAATACGAACTATAAGACTGAATAAGTTTCAATTTGTTCTTCTTAACAAATACAGCAATTTATTTTTGGTTTGTTAAATATATTTAGAAGTATATCTCTCTCTTATACTTTTTCTTATTAGAATCAAATATTTATTGAGCATTCCATAGAGATTTGTTTACAATGTCTCAGAATAATCAGTCTTAAAAATCATGTTGTCAGAATGAATTCTAATCATAAAGATATATGAATTAGAGACAATAGTTATATTGTATATATAGCTAGCTGGTTTTGTTGCTGTTGTGAATTTACTTATAAGACTTGGTCTTTAACATAATTGTTACCTATAACATACAACAAAATCCCATAAAAGTTCATTTGTATAAATTGTATTTCAGATGTCAATCCTTTTGCACCTGGGGTTAGTTCGCGAAGTGACATCCATTGCCGGCACCAAGGTGTTAATATAACAGAAACTGGTCTTGAGGGACTCCTTTTTGGAATGCTAGACCGGGAGACAGATCGAAAGTTATGTTCTGATATTCATGACACTCTGGGACATATGCTTTCATCGCTGGCTGTAGAAAAACTTTCTCATTGGCTAATGCTTTGTAAAGATGTCCTGGCAGCTTCTAGTGGTATGTATTTAATATATGTTCTTAGAATAATGGAAATTATTTTACTTCTGATATACAGAGAGAGAGAGATGTGTGTGTGTGTGTGTGTGTGTGTGTGTGTGTGTGTGTGTGTAAATTGAGCTTACATTTAAAAGTACTAATAAATTTTAATCTACAAATCCCTGTGAAAATGTTAAAGGTTAAATTATATTATAAACTAATGAACTTTTTATATTTTGGGGAAAATATATTTCAAAATTTTTTGAAAGTTCAAACTAAATTTTCATATATAAAAATCCCAAGCTACTCTGTAGTACAACATAGCATGTAAAACTATTAAAATATGTAAATGTAATTTATACAAAAGTATTTTATGTTATTTTTTTCTTAGTTTTTAATTATTTATAAAAAAGTTTGTCAATTTTTGAGTCTTTAAAATTAGGAATCTTTTAACATTAATGCTATTTTTCAAGCATCATTTTTGCTGTATGTGAGGATGTTATTCTTTATTTTGTTATAGATATGAGCACTGCAGCTCCCTTAAGTAGTGGAAAAGATGAAGAATCTGAAAAGAAAGATGAGATGGATGATGATACCATGTTTACCACATTAGGCGAAGAAGATAAATCAAAGCCCTTTGTGGCCCCTCGCTGGGCCACTCGGGTATTTGCTGCTGATTGCCTGTGTCGCATCATCAATCTGTGTGAGAATGCGGACCAGGCTCACTTCGATCTTGCCATGGCACGTTCTGCTAAACTTCGAAACCCTACAAGTAAATTTAAAATCAGTGCTTCTTTTCCCCAAAGTGTTCTTATATGCTTGAGATATTTGACTGCATGCTTTAGTCTGGGCCTTTCATTTAAGTTCTCTTGCCTTCTGTCTCAGTGTTCTGTCCTTTCTACATACTATCCATCTTCTGATCTCTATTTGGAAGATAAGTTGAAGAAGGTGGTCCAAAGAGTTATACCTATCTATCTATCCATCTGTCTGTCTGTCTTAATCATTGGCCCTAAGGATAACGGTGGCAGTAACTTGTGTTTCCTCGGTACATTGTCCTGGTTTTAGCACTTCAGTGTGTGAAGGAAATGGTGAAACTTTAAAGCGTATAAATAAGATGAGTTTTGCAGTCCCCAGCCATGGGGCATGTCAGAATTCATGAATGCCATGCAGATTTCAATCTCTCAGATTTCAGAGATGATATTAGATGTATATATAGGTGAAAATTGTTTATTACTGAAACAATTTTTATCTCGCTGTTTTTTCTTTTATAAGCTTTTTGTACCACATGTCTCCTGGATCCGATATTTATTACAGGGAATTTACAAAGAGATCATCAGGCTCAATACCTTCATTTCACAGTTGCAGAGACCTGGAGGAGCTGAGAGAGGTGGTGGAGTAACAGACTCCCTCTCCTGTTCTTTGTTGACGCTTCGTTACCCTGTCATTTTTTTAAATATCTGCAGACAAATTGTAGGTATTAACAATATTGAAGTCTATAAATTAAAAGTGCCTTTCTGGTTTCTAAATTGTATATAAGAAACAGCAGGGCCCACAAATATATGTAGAAAAGAAAAAGTAAAACAGTGGCACACCATGTATCAAATGTGAATCTGAAAATAGGATACCAGCAAAGCACAATACGTCACGAACACAGTTGTCTTTGTTCATGTCATTATTCAGCAAATGATTACTGCATCCTATTCTTTGCTATGCAATGCTATACAAAGAAGAAACAAACAGTCCAAACCCTGGAAGAACTTCTAGTCTAGAAGACAGAGAGACTTATCAGTCAAATAAGTATGTTTTGTCCCAATAGTAGCATGATAGAATACTTTGGGAATACTAAAAAAAAAAAATGGTATTCATTTCCTGAAAAGCCAGGGAAGGCCTCACAGAAGAGATTACTTTGAAGCTGGATTTTAAAGGCAGAGAAAGGGTTTTCCAGATAGAAGAGGCTAGTTGTAGTTTTCTATTGCTGCTGTAACAAATGACCACAAACTTTGGTTTACAACAACGCAGTTCATTATCTGTAGTTCTGTAGCCCAGAAGTCCAACACGAGTCTCACTGGGCTAACATCAAGGTGTCAGCAGAGCTGTATTTCTTTCTTGAGGCTCTAAGGGAAGACCGTTTCCTTTTTCTTTCTCAGCTTTATATGCTGCCTGCACCTCTTGGCTCACGGCTCCCTTTGTCTGTCTTTGAAGCCAGCAATGTTAAATCTCTCTGTGATGCTTCTTCGGTTGTCACATCTCTCTCTCTGACTGCAGCCAGGAATGGCGCTCTGCTTTTAAGGACTCGTGTGATTAGACTGGGCCGACCTGAATAATTCAGGATAACCTCCACGTTTGGGGCTCCATAACCTTAATCACACCTGTACAGTCCCCTTACCGTGTAAGGTAGCATATTCGTGGTTCTGAGGGTCAGGGTGTGAACATCTTTGGGTGCCATTACTCTGCCTACCACACTGGTTTATTAGAAGCAGAGAGAGTAAGAGAATTGGTAAAGCGATGGAATCATAGACATGTGTACTATAACCAGGAAATAGTGAAAATCCTCAGGTTGGCTTTTCTTTCTTTGTATTTCTTAGCTGTTGTTTTTTTACCCTTGTTGTTTGTATCTTGTCCTTTTATTAATACCTTCATTCTCAGATCCTCATAAGTTTTCCCTTTATACATAGTGTTTTACTCTTTCTTGCCTTCGTTGTGAATGTCAGATCTGCTTTTATGTTTTTAGTTTTGTAATTTTTCTGCATCTCTCCTACCTCCATTGTAACATATCCTCTTCACTCTTTAAGGTTTTCTGTTCTTAATACCATAGCAGTCATGATTCTTTGCATCTTACTGGGGATGCCAAATGATTTTCTAAATTTTATTCTTGTTTTTATAGAAAATTGTTTCAAGATTAGTTCTTTCTATGAATCTTCAGAATCTTCCCCTCCCCCCGGTTATATTTCTTTAATAGGCTTATTTATTTATATATCCTTGAAAGAGAAGAGTGCTCTCCATATTAGGGATTTGCTCACGGGGTGGTGGTTGGGGCGTTGATTGCCATGTTCTCTGTCTTTGTTTACGGAATATTTTGTATCTGTAGCTGGATAGGAAGCTGATATAACAGCTCTCCACCTAGATTCCAGTGTCTGGCATATTTTGTTCTACTGGACTGAAACAGGATCCTTTCTAGCCCCACTGCCTGCCATGCTGATTGTGAATAGTCACGTCAGACCAGATGAAAAAGTATAGACCCAGTGAATGTGTTATTCAGGCTTTTCCTGTGTCATCCTTGTCTCTCCATCTTCTTACCTATTGTGCTTTAATCGTAAGGAGTCACTACTTCCAGAATATAAAAACTGCTCCAGCCCCCTAATTCTCTGTCCGTTTTAGTGTTTCTGTCTAGGCCCCCTCCCATACCCATCCCTCCAGGAGTTCATCTCCTTGGATTTAGAAAAAAGAGGTCTTGGTCAGAGGAAGGTTGGAGGTAGGGATGAGTGGAGCAGCAACAGCACCCTAATTGTTGGGGAAAGTGCCCTCTCATTCCAGGACAATTGTCTGCTGTTCGGTTTGGTAGACTGATACAGTCCTAGACTTTGTCAATCAGGTAACAGAGAGTGCAGAGGAATCATAAGTCTTTTCATTTATTTTTAGGTTGGCATAATATGAGTATCCCGTTTTAATCTAGTTCCTTCTGCCTTGGAAATTTCCTCCCAAATTTTGGCAGTAGTTTATTATACCACATTTTTGGTTGCTTGTTTGTCTTTTTCTTTAGGTTTTTTTTTTTTTTTTTTTTTTTTTAAGACAGGATCTTTATTGCCCAGGTGGGAATGCAGTGGTGCTATCATAGCCTCAAACTCCTGGGCTCAAGCAATTCTCCTGCCTCAGTAGCTGGGACTACAGGTGTCAGCCACCATGCCCAGCCTCAGTTGTTTTTATTGTAGTAAAATACACATAGTAATTACCATCTTAACATTTTTCTTTTTACTTTTCAGACTAGCAAAATTTTTTAAATTGACATAAAATTATATGTATTTATCATGAACAAAATGTTTCGAAGTATATATACATTGTATAATAGTTAAATCTAGCTAATTAACAAATTCATTACCTTACCTGGTTATCACTTTTGCAGTGAGAGCACAACATATTAATATATCATTGCCTTTTTCAAGAATACGGTATATCGTCATTAACTATAGTCACCAGGCTGCATGGTAGATCTTTTGAGCCTATTCCTGCTATCCAACTGTAATTCTGTATACTTCGACCAACCTCTCCCCATCTCCTCCTACCCCCTAACCATCCCAGTCTCTGGTAGCCACCGTTCTACTCTCTACTTTGTTGAGATCAACTGTTTTAGATTCTACATTTGAGCAAGATCATGTGGTATTTGCCTTTCTGTGCCTGGCTTATTTCACTTAACATAATATCCTCCCGGTTCATCCATGTTGTCTCAAATGACAGAATTTCATTCTTTTTTATGTCCGAATAGTATTCCATTATATATATATATATTTTATATATATATACACACACACACACACACACACACACACATACACATACCATTTTCTTTATCCATTCATCCATTGATGGACACTGAGGTTGGTTCCATATCTTGGTTATTGTTAACAGTGCTTCAGTAAGTGTGAGAATGCAGATATCTTGTCAAAATACTGATTTTAAAACCTCATTTTTATTGGTGGTATATTTTTGCCTCCTTTAGATGAGGAGGCATTGGGAGCTTCTAGCCAAATGTTTTCCCTCTCCCCTTGTTTCCTACCCCAAAGCAACAGGTATTGTTTTTAAACTTAAGATTCTAAAACTGGTATTTTAGATGGGTACATGAAACAGTTTGAAAATAAACATCTTGTAACTTTGACGATGACAGTAACAACACAAACCTATTTAAATAGGAGTTGTCTGGGGATCAGGCTTAGCCATAGAATTGCCACTGCCTCAAAAAGATTTTGAGAGTTTTGAAGCTTCCTGAGGAACTTTATAATTCTTGGGTTTAATAAATTCTTTAGATAATTCCTGGTGCTCTGTCTTTTAAGTTCATATCTTTAAAGTCCTCTCTGTGGTTTTTCTACCTTTCATTTCTCCCTTCATTATGTTCATTCTTTTCTTTTCCTTCATGAACATAGGAAACATATTTATAATAGCTGTTCTAAGTTCCCTGTCTGCTAATTCTATTATCTCTTTTATTTCTTGACCTATTTCTATTAATTGATTTTTTTCTCTCTCTCTTTTTGTTGTGAGACATATTTTCCTGCTTCTTTGCATCCTTGATCATTTTTTTATTAGATGACAGACATTGCAAATTTTGTCATGTTAGTGCTGGATTTTGCTGTAATTCTTTAGTGTTGGACTTAATTCTGGGATGTAGTTAGATTATTTAGTATCATTTGAATTCTTTTGAGACTTGCTTTTAAGCCTTTTTAGGGCAGATACAGGGCAACCTTAACTCTAAGGCTAAAATGAGAAAGATTTCCCTTTCTACATCTTATTCTTATAAAAGTCTTTTCTTCTCATTTTGTGGATTTAAGTTTCCTGACTCCAAATCTAAGTTTTTCTAAAGTAGAGGATTAGCAGACAATAGCCTGCAGTCCAAATCCAGCCCATGCCCTGGTTTTTGTTGCTGTCATTGTTTGTTTATTTTTTTGCGACAAGGCCTCACTTTGCCGCCCAGGTTAGAATACAGTGGCATCATCATAGCTCACTGCAACCTCGAACTCTGGGGCTGAAGCTATCCTCCTGCCTCAGACTCCGAAGTAGCTGGAACTACAGGCATGCACCACCACGCCCTGCTAATTTTTCTATTTTTTGTGGAGATAGGGTCTTGCCATGTGATTCAGGCTTGTCTCAAACTCCTGGCCTCGAACAATCCTCCTTCCTCAGCCCCGCAAAGTGCTAGGCGATTTGTTTTTGAGGCAGAGTCTTGCTGTCGCCCATGTCGGAGTACAGCGGCCCAGGCTGGAGTACAGTGGCCCAATCGCAGCTCACTACAAACACAAACTCCTGGGCCCCAGTGATCCTTCCACTTCAGCCTACCAAGTAGCTAAGACCACCACACCTGGTTAATACTGTTAAAATTTTTTGTGGAGAGGGGATCTTCCTGTGTTGCCCAGGCTGGTCTTGAACTCCTGGCCTCAAGTGATCTTCCCACCTCAGTCTCCCAAAGCACTGGGATTACAGGCATGAGCCACTGCACCTGGCCCCATTCCTTATTTTTATAAATAAAGTTTTAGTGGAGCACAGGACATTCCTTTCTATATATTTTGTCTGTGGCTGCTTTTGCACCATAACAGCAGAGTTGACTAGTTATAATAGAGATGATATGAAAATATTTGCTATCTGATCTTTTACAGAAAAAGTCTACTAACTGCTGTTCTTAAAGAATCACAAACTTGTTTGGAGAAAGTTATGTTAATCAAGTGTTTTGTTTCAATGTCTTTGTACATCCTATACACCTATGTTACCATATTGTGTAAAGGTTTATCACTGTTCTTGAAAGATTGATATGGAAGTTTTCTTGAAAGAATGTAGTATCTTTATTGTTTTTAAATATCAAGAAATGTGTGGATCATAAGTGTTTTTATCAGAAACTTATTTCATATTTTTATGTTATACTGATTTTTGGAAAAGTTTTCCTTTTTGCTTTCTATTTTTTTATTTTTAGATGACCTCTTGGTACTTCATCTCTCTGACCTGATTCGCATGGCATTCATGGCTGCAACTGATCATAGTAACCAGCTGCGGATGGCTGGTCTCCAGGCACTTGAAGACATTATCAAGAAATTTGCATCTGTGCCTGAGCCAGAATTTCCAGGCCATGTGATTCTAGAACAGTATCAAGCTAATGTGAGATTTTCTACTTATTTAGAAACTTAAAATTGATATTTTGAGAGACCGTTAAAAGAGTAAAGAATTTCTGGAGGAATGTGTTTAGAACTGCAATCTGTTTATTCATGTAGAATGCTTATCTTTACTTCCAATGTCTGCTGCATAGTGTCAGTCACCCCTCAATTGAAGAAATAATAATGTCAATCTGTTGTCACTATTTTAAGTTGTGATAGCATATTAGTGATAAAATTAGAACAGAAATCGCAGCCTAGCTTTCCAGCCCCATGTTTAGATATTTAGCCATACCATTTAAAAGATAAAAAGAACATTCAGAAGAGTGTTGTGGATTTGCTGCCATTATTTTTGTGTGCCAAGGCTTGATAAGCATTTTTAGAAATCAGCAGCAATTGCCCCCTGTACAAAAATAATAAATTAACTCTTAATAACAGCAGTTAAAAGTATTACTGAAAGAATTGTGTGCTTTCAAAAGATTTTTATTTTGTTCTAAATAGAGATCTACTTGTTTCTCCTGAGATTTATACCTTTACTTATGTTCTGCAGATGAGGTGCAATAAATTAATCCTAGCAATGGGGGCTTATATGAAGGTAAAAAAAATTATGTTAGCAAGGAAAGAATACATCTTTTTTACTGTGATTATGCCAAAATCTTGGCTCCAGATACATCATACCTTATCTAAAAGCTGTGCTCAAACATACCCAAAATTAAAAATGTGAATAATGTCTAATCCATTGTTATTCATTTCTAAGTACAAGTGAATTCTCAATTCTTGGTTTCCAATGACCTTATATCTCTTTGTGTCCATATGTACCCATCATTTCGCTCCTACTTATTAGTGAGATATAGTTGTCTTCTATAGCTTTTAGTCCAATTGGCTATATAAAACCTGTGTATAATTGTTTACTCCCAAATACCCAACCTGTCAAAATGAGGGTCTTTTTAAAAACCTTTTTATTTAGAAATAATTTCAAATTTATAGAAAAGTTGCAAGAATAGTACAAAAACTATCTTATACCCTTCATTCATATTTGCTGATTGTTAACTTTGCCTCATTTGTTTTAACATTGATCTCTCTCTCTCTCTCTGCCCCTATACACACACACAGACACAGAATTTTTTCCTAACTAATTTGAATCATATGCTTTTACCCTTGAACACTTTAGTCTATATTTCCAAAGGACAAGAACATTGTCTTATGTAACCATAGAATAGTTATCAACTTCGAGAAATCCAACATTGATACGCTACTTTTATATAATCTATCATATTCTACTTTCGTCAATTGGTCTAATAACCTCTTTTATAATATTCTTTCTCCCCCAGTACAGGATCCAATACTAGCTCACATACTGTGATTAGTTACCATGTCTTTAGTCACAGAGAAAGACTCGCGATCCACTTCCAAACGTCTGTTGATATGCCTTACCTACTGAACTCTGTTGTAAGGGAAGAAATCTCAGTGTAGGAGTCAACTACATTAATTCCTTTATTTGGCTCATACATATTAAATCTACTAGTATATCTAAGAATCTATGACTTATGTTGGCTTATTTAAAACTAAAACTCTATTCCTTAGATCTACTAATATATCTAAGAATCTATGACTGATGTTGGCTTATTTAAAACTCTAACAACAATGCATAAATAATATTTTTTGAGTAGCCTTTTAAAGCATCTCTTTTTGAGGTAAAATCATCCCTAAGGTCATTTAGTGACTGAATTTTTAGTACTACTCGGTTATTTAAAGAAATTGATTCAATTATACAAAATTCACCCATGAAGTAAATACTGTTAGAAATATGTTTAGAAAAATATAGACAGAAAAAAAAAACCCCACCAGAATATCATTACATTGTCTCTGATAATGTAACTTTGTTGGAAAATACTGTTTGCTATTAAATAAAAACAAAGGAAAATGAAACAGGATTAATAGCCTATTTGACATAGCGTTTGTATTGATTTGATAGTGATAACCTCCTGGAAAGCAAAAGAAAAATGGTATGGTTGAGTTTATTGTAACTGAAAAGAGATAAGGGAGAAATGATAAAAAGGAAAGGAACATAGATGTATTTTGTGTGTTTTAATCTCCAAAGAGACAATAAGGTTTATCTTTACTACTTCTCTGTAAAAATAAAATCCTTTATTCATTTTTCTAGGTGGGAGCTGCTCTAAGACCAGCCTTTTCACAAGATACACCATCAGATATAATAGCAAAAGCTTGCCAGGTAAGAGGAAAAATAGGGCTTTCTATAGTTGTGTTCTTTTTTTTATTTCAAAATATTAAGGGAATACAAATTTTTTTTTACATGGATATCTTGTATAATGCTTAAGGGAAGGCTTTTGGTGTGCGTTCATTGTACCCACTAGGTAAGTTTTTATCCCACACCTTCCCTCCCACCCTCCTGAATTCTTGGTTTCCAATGACCTTATGTCTCTTTGTGCCCATGTGTACCCATCATTTAGCTCCTACTTATTAGTGAGATATGTTGTCTTCTATAAATTCATGGATATCTTATAAGTTCATTTCTAAGAAAGAAGACATAAAACTCAATTTTTTTTTATCTTGGAAAGAGAATAGTGGCAATTTTCTGTTTTATTCAGTATGAAATGATGAAGTAGTAACTGTTAATTACATCCCCTTTTTTTTTTTTGTCATAGCTGAGGACATGACTTTGGAATACATAGTTCTTTTTTTTTTTTTGAGGCAGAGTCTCACTGTGTTGCCCTGGCTAGAGTGCTGTGGTGTCAGCCTAGCTCACAGCAACCTCAAAACTACTGGGCTCAAGCGATCCTTCTGCCTCAGCCTCCCCAGTAGCTGGGACTACAGGCATGTGCCACCATGCCCGGCTAATTTTTTCTATATATTTTTAGTTGTCCGATTAATTTCTTTCTATTTTTGGTAGAGATGGGGTCTCGCTCTTGCTCAGGCTGGTTTCGAACTCCTGAGCTCAAACAATCTGCCCACCTCGGCCTC
>CAUYSK010114089.1:0-21037 GCA_963575035.1 Avahi laniger
TCCCAGCTACTTGGGAGGCTGAGACAGTAGGATTGCTGGAGCCCAGGAGTTTGAGGTTGCTGTGAGCTAGGCTGACGCCACGGCACTCACCCCAGGCAAGAGAGTGAGACTCTGTCTCAAAAAAAAAAAAAAAAAAAAACAATAGATAAACTATTGTTACTACATGACAAATAGTTTTCCATGTTCCTTACATATATTAACTCATTTAACCTCATAAACACTATATAATTTATGTGTAATCATTATCCACAATGTATAGATTATAAAACTAAGGCACAGAGAGGTTAAGTAACGTTATCAAGGTCATACAGCCATAGGTGATACAGCCTGGTTTTGAACCAGGCAGTCTGTATGAACCAAGAAAAACAAATGCTGACTTATTTTAAGCCATGTCAATTAAACTTGTAGTCTGAGTGTGTGTGTACATATATAAATGTATCAATGCAAATTCAAATGGAGTAATTTTAAAGTGAACTAAAAATAAATATAAAGTGAACTGTTTGATTTAAACAAATGTATCTGAACTTTAAAATCCAAATGTGTATAACCCTTGTCAAAGTAATCCCCTTGAACACTCAAGGCATATTCAAGCTGCCCATCATGGGATTGGCAGCCTGCCCTCTCTTGTTCAAACGGGCCTCTTATTGCTGCAGAGTTCCTGGAAGCAATATAATCAATTAGCAAGCTACACAAGGAAATTCATCTCGGCACTCAGACCTATCTAGTTTTGGAGCAGGACTAGAATTTTCCAGCTGTGCGTCAGTCATGTTGTCTGACTTCTTGCAGTTATTAAATAGTTATCCACAAGCATTCATGGTGCATCTATTGCCTGCCTGTCCTGCTGCTGAACCCTGGGGCTACTACTACAAGGTCAGTGTAATTAACACTACCCTGACCTAGCAGGTATTCACATTCTTGACACTAGCCTAGAGAAAAAGAATCCAAATTACATTAAATGTTGATCATTTGCCTCTCTGTAGGCCATTCAACAAAATACCCTACACGGTTGAAGGCAATTCCTAAAGAGCTTTCTCCTTCTTTTTCTGGGACTATGATACAGTCCTGATTAATGTACCTTCTCCACTCTTCAGCCATGCTCTGGGATTCCACTGGCCAGTACTGAGCATAGGAATCATACTGTTTTCACATGTGACCCCCCCCCTCAGGGGCTGGGCTGGGTGGAATCCCACATTATCTTGTACCGCCTCCCATTTCAGGCTTAAACTCCTTTAGTGCAAGGGTCAGCTAAGATCTTTCCCCCTCACTAGACTGCAGCCTACCTGGGTCATTCACTACTATATTCACAGTGCCTATGCAAATGCCAATACACAGAGCACTCTCAGCTGATATTGCTGAATAAATACATTCACAGAAACACATTCGCAGATTATGGAGATAGTTCGTAAGCTCTTAAAGCTGACTTAGTTGAAGAAAACACATGCTTGAAAGTATGAGTTCTGATAGATGTGTTAAAAAATACTTCATATTACCTTATAGACATCCTTGCCATTCACGCATTTTATATTTCTAGTATTGAGGTAGCTGTCATGTCTTAATTTATAAATGTATTAGGACACCAATTCCAACAGCATGGTTGCTAAAAATAGTGGATGAGAAGAAGTCATTTAGGAGGTGAAAAAGCATAATAAATAATCAATCACCAATATCTAATATAATCTTTGGTTCTTATCATTCACAACTATTACGTGCAAAAATGGCACTCATGAGTCTGGGTTATTGATAAGATATCTGGAAGAAAAATATGCAAATGGAGTCTTGGGTACATCTAATAATATTAGGTAAATGATTATATAATAAATTATTGGTAGTTTTTTGATTATGTTACATCTTATATTGGTAGCTTTTCATACAATGTTTTGTATTAAAATTTGATATAGAAATTTCTACAAATTACATAATACACTTACCTATGTGTGGATGAATACTGCATACATGGGTAGTCAATTTTTTATTTGTCTGTATCCTTTAAATTTTCTGTGGTGAACACATGTTTCTTTGGAAATGAGAAAAATATTTTATTTCTTAAAAAAAACTCAATTCCAACAAGAATAGAAAGAACTTATACTTCTTCTATGAAATAAATATTCCTCCTTGAATGTATGTGTATCCATACACAAGTATCATTTTAAAGCCTATTTTCATGTCCTAGAAGTTACGTTAGCATTAGCTTTAACTTTGAAAGCTAATGAACAGATCATTATGCTAGTCAATGTACAAATTGTCTTGTGCTCATTTTTAACCTTTAGTTTGCTTCACTAAAAAAAAAAAAAAAAGTAGACTTAATAAAGTAATGACTATTTGGTAAGCCAGTGAACATTTTAAGTTAAAATTAAAATTAGGAACAGTTTAAACAAACAGTTATACTCTATGACCATTTGATTTTTTATTCTGGACAAAATCAAATTCATCTATGTTTGAAATCAGTAAGTACTCCACAGAGTCAAGGTAAAGGATGCAGGAGACAAAAGTGACTAAAACGACCAACATCAGTCTAAGTTATTCTTCCTTAGATGTTTATACATGTAATTTTGTACTGAGATTTCAATCATGACTCCAGGAACACAAAGCAGCCCTCCCCATGCAGCATGGGGGGCTTCAAGCAGATGATAAAAAATTGATCTGAAAACCTTCTGGCCTCTCCCTGGAGTTGATCTTGGAAATGGTGAAATGCTCATAGTGGGGGAGTCAGCTGGTTTCTAGCTGGACTAAGGCCACATTAAACGGAGACCTCCTTGGCTATTCAGCCCCCAGGAATTGTGGCTTTTATTTACCGGGGCCTGTCATTTGCGACATCCAATTATCATCAGCCAGCAGGGGGCAGACTGGAAACAGCTATAGAAAATAAACATCTCAAAGACATGAGAAATCTATTTTTGTGGGCAGGTCAGATCCACCTGGCATCAATTTTTGTGGGATTATGCATGTAATCTTGGAGGACACACTACCGCTATTCTGAAAATCACTCATTAACTAAGGGCAAACATTTCTGAGATCTGCTGTGCTTAATTGCTATTATCTTTTTAATTGAGTTCCTTGAAAAAAACATCAAGGATCAGATATTTTCTCAAATCTGACAGCAGTCAGTGAATAACCAGGGTCCAGGTGGGGGCGATAATGATGATGATAGTTTCTCGCTCAACAGAGAATATAATGAAATCTGCTTGAGGTTACCATTTTTTAGTAAAATGGGTAAAAGATGCAGGCTCTGAGCACTGATCTGAACCCGGATTTCTTTCCTGGCTCTGCTCCTCATTGCTCAGGCCATCGGGGAAAGTGCCTTAGTGTTCTGAGGCCAGTGTCCCTACTGTTTTGCAGAGCACTCATTGTGGACATTGGGATGATGAATGGAACATGACCAGCAAAGATACAGACACAGGGTGCACTCAGTAACTGCAACCTGATCATTATTAGTATTATCTTTTATTTATAAAATACTATGCTCATCTTCTGTGTCGATCCAGTTTCAAAACAAACAAAAAAGGTACAGCATAGCCAGAGAAAAACCACATATCTAGATCTAGAGCTATGATTGATCTATTAGGAAGTCTAATTATGCCTAGGACACTTAATCAAGGACAAGAGCTGCAGTGGAAAGCTTCAGGAATTCTGTCCATCCATGAGCTCCCGAGGCCCCTGCCTCCAGCCCTCGCCCTGCAGCACTCTTGGACCAGGGACATCTGGCCAGTCGTATCCTCTACACAGAAATATGGATGAGGAAAAATGAGATGCGGCACTCCTGTGGCACTTGCCTGAACTGAGGTTGTGTAAAGTCCAGGGCCGAGGGCTACCATGTGTAGTTATGATGTGCACGCTGAGAAGCACAGTAAGTGATTCTCCTGAGAATAAGGGAAGTAAGAGAGACTAAGGGACAAGCACCCGGAAGCGTTCCACAAGAGCCTGGAAATCCAAAGAGGAAGTGTGGTTCCTGATGGTTCTCCACTTCCTAGTGCCAATCCCCTGGGCTTCCTTCCTTCCCTGGGTTCTATATTCTTTTTTCAAAATTGACATAAAAATTATATATATTTATCATGTGCAAAACAATGTTTTAAGATATGTCCACATTGTGGAATGGCTATATTGAGCCAATTAACAATGCATTACTTCACATACTTATTTTTTTTCTACCGCACCCCCTCTACTTCATTAAATGTTCTGGGCTACAAAATAGGGGTTGTGTGATTCTGGTGATCTACATCCTACTTAAATGCTCTGATAGTTGTTATTGAATCCTGGCATCATGCAATATAAACATGAATGGTGAAATATGCTAATCATATACGACTTTAATTTTTCTCTGTTTAGACAGACATTAAATAATAAACAAAAAACTCTATGACAAATTGAGGGAGACAAGCCACGTTAGTAAGGAAAAAACTGTTAATGGCACTTTTTCACCCTGCTTTTTCAGCAGAAGTCACTGCATTTCTGTTTTGCAGTGGGCCCCACAAACCGTGTATCTAGCACTGTTCCTGGGACTTTTTGGCACTTGGTGGGTGGGGTGTCTGACCAAGTAGCAGAAGGCTCTGTGCTGGGCTCTGTTGGTCTGTTTTGGGTCCTGGACTGTGTCCACTGACGTGGCATCTGGCATTCTGGGGTGCTAGGTAGGTTCCTCATGCTGGACTCCATGGTCCGAGACTTTTGCCTCTGTTCTCTGTTCCACTAGGACTGCACTGGGATCTCAGGCCAACCTGGATTCTCTCAGCCCTCCAGTGATTCCTCATCGGAATCTTCTAGAGCCCCTGATCACCAGGCTGATGAGGCTTATGTTAGCTCAGGTTCTCTAACTAGGCATATTCCTCTTGCACACCTGCATTATGGCCCTGGAGCCATGTTGGCCAACTAGAGAACTTTTTCAAGAACAGTGAAAAAGTTCAACCCAGGCTATCCATTAGCTTGACTGGAGAGGTCCCTCTAATGCCCAACAATAATATTGGTGCCTGGGCTGCACCCTAACAGTGGCATTGAGAACCACTGTACTAGACTGTCACAGCATATCTAGGCCATGTCTGTCAAAATGGACATTCCTTTTACCTTTCTGTATGTGTCTGCAAGACCTCCTCCCAACACACCATGAGAAGTGGGGAAGCAGCACACTGATTTGCCACCTCAGTGTTTCCCTTTCCTTCTCCCACTCCTCAACTGTGCCAGTGGACAGGAGGGGCTTTCCCCTTGCGTACACAGGCATTTGCCCTACGTCGTACCTTTAGTTCCCTCCACCCATAAGTAGGCAACCCAAATTAGTGGTCCTGCTGTGGAGGCCACAGGCCAAGAGGTTGCACCAAAGCTCTGGGCACAAATGACATCACCTAGTTGACACAACGAAAGAGGCCCTGATTCTAAGTCTTGAGAACTCAATATTTAATAGCTCGGTAAAGGAGGATGAGCCTCTCAAGATCCTTACAAGGTGCCGCTAGACAGCATCATTGCTCGCCTCACTTATCCATGTCTTTATGGAAATGACCACTGCAAACAACCTGTGAGTACAGATCTACTTTTGACTTTGATACTGGGGAGGGAGCGCAGCAAAGTGGTTAAGAAATGAATCCTACCTCTGCTAACGCTCAACTGTGTGATCTTCAAAAAGCAATTTAATCTCTTTGTGGATCACTTACTCCATGTATGTATATACATGTATATAATATATACCTACACACTCAAATAAAGATACAGGAAAATTAAATTTCAGAATGACAGAGAGCTTTTCCAAGAACCTTAAAGTTATGATACATTTAGGGTGTGTTTACGTTTTACAGTTGCATTTTAAGTGGGATGTGGATGGGCTATGCAGCTACTCAAAGGACTAGATTACGAAAAGTTTATTTTCTTAATATGGCAGTTCTAACACATCCTAAGAATGGGATCACACTCCCTCAATATGAAGAGTAAGAAAATAAAATATAGGAAAGAAAGCTTCAAAGAACAGCACAAATAGGGCACTGGGCTTCCATCTGGGAATTTAGAAATGTGAAACTCATCTTAGGCAGGTATCCCCGGAGATAGGCTTCCCCATGTAATGAATGCTGTTGTAATGACTTTGAACTTGCCTTCTTTTTCCTTCACAGAGAATAAATTCTATGTTTTCATTATTTTAAACTTATCTGCCTTTTGGAATCTATGACAGTTCATTAGAACTTGGGATTTTTTCCCCCTAGGAATAACTGAATCAGTTCACACAATTCGACAAGTATTGTCCCACAATACTATCATATCCTATAAGCCCCCTACTCTACTGCTGGTTTTCTGAGAATTCAAGTCATAATGAGAGATCTTGAAATTACAGCTACCTTTGACATGCCAGACTGGGTCCTTTCAGAACGTCACTGTGACTTCCACTTCAGAATTCTGAGCCTTTTGTACCTGTTCTTCTTGTGGTTTTTAAATAAGGAATACAATGCATCTGAATAGTTTGGGATATTATGTTATTTTTGCATTAGAAATTCAGTGAACAAGTTGTAAAAACCATTTTTGAAAATGTATGTCAACAGTATATTTATTTATGGTTTTAAAACAAAATATGAGATACCTTAGAGGACATCCACTAAATGGTGAATATGCTCTTTTTCAAAATGCCTTCTGATGGTATGCTTTGAAGGAAGAGATGATAGAGAGAACTCCGGGATCTCCTCCTACTCTACTAAATTTTTTTGTGGAAGAGCATTATCATTATTGTCAGTGATGTCAAAAACAAACATTTACCTAGCCAAACATAGCACCTACTCTCTTACCCTGTATGTAAGATAAGCGTCCCACTACAACTCCAAGTTGCTTAGCTTCCTACAGGGAAATTTATCACAGCAAAATGTCTTCATCCATTTACACTGACTTAGTGAACATGAAGAGTCTTATGCCACCTCTCACATCCAAAATAGCCCATAAAATTCAAAGGAGACAAATAACACTGCAATTAATTCAATGCTGGACAAAATTTAGGCCAAATAATATTCACTATCCATTTGAACACATCTAATATTGCAACTAACTTTCCAATGCACAAAACATCACAGTTGTGTTTCTATGTGCTTGGAGGAATATGTGCCATTTGAATACGGACTATATAGTTTTAAATACCTAAAGGACTAAAGCAAATTGTCCCATCGTATATAGAAAATATAGCTGCCTTCTTACTTTCATTTCATTCACCAAATATTTAACAAATACTGTAGTGGACGTGTTGACTTAGCCTACCAAGCCTCTTCCTAGGGTGGCTTCTCCATCCAGCTGTCTCTGGACCTGTCGTGCTCCTGTTCATATTCACCGTCTACATGGCCCATGCTCACCCCACCACAGACTCAAAGCATCACTGTATCATAATTTGCTGTTCTCACGGATTATTCCAGGGACACACATGTAATAAAAATAGAACGAGGAGGAATCTTTTTGTAAGTTTGTGAGGTGAACAATGAAAGAAGGACTTTTCTGCTGATAAACTAGGAAGATGAAGGGCTGCCAGCAGCCTCTTGGGGAAGGCCTACCTGCAGAATGAAACTAAGAAGAGTAAAACAGGAAGTGGCAAAATGGTGGTCCTGTAGCATTCACTGCTCCAGCCCTACCTGCAGGTAGTCCTACCTCTAAACTTCTCCATCGTTTGAACCAGCATATTTTCTTCTGCTTAAGCCAGTTAGATATCCGAAACACGCAGTTCAAATATTATAAATATTTACTATGCTTTAGCTAACTCTAGATGCTGGAGAAAGCCAAGGAGTACAAGACATAGACCCTGTCGACAAATGAACTCTGAAACTAAAAAGTGGTGGCAACCACATCTCTAACTGAAATAAAAAGTGACAGATGCTATAGCAAGGATGTATGCAGAGTAACAAAGATGGGGGTGTGGTTAAGATGGATAGAGGTGGCTGAATGTATTCCACAAGTAGAGTTTCATTTAGGCCTTGAAGAATAAGTAGGGCTTCACGGGATAGAGAAATGTGAAAGGACATTCTAGCAAGAAAAGACAGTGAATAAAAGGAAGAGTTTATCTTACGAGGATTTTTTAAAATATATTTCCTAATGTCTAGCCCAGGTCTTCCCACATATTAGACACTCAATAAAGTTTTTTTAATGAGAGAGTAAAGGCAGGAAGACAAATTATTACATACATGATTTATTCGGAGTTAAGACCTTAGTCAATAACATAATCCCCTTTTATAACATTGCTCCTAATGGAAATTATGTTCAATTTACAATCACCTACTTTATGACATAGCTTCCAGGAAAAGGAGGAATCAAAAAGAGTTACTGTTGGAATTGATGGATAGAGAAGGGCAGCTTTAATTAATTGCTAGGCTTGTTTATTTTTCTTTTCAAGATGTGAATAAGTTCTCTAACTAATATGAATAAATAAATGCAACATATAACATTTATTGAGGACTTTTACCATTTTTTAGTAAAAGGATAAATATCCAAATGTGAATACCAATTACAAATTTTGACCTGAGAAAGAACTGAAGGAAGTAAGATTCTGAGACTCATAGTATCTAAATAAAACAAGGCTTGGCACACAACAAGAGCTTCCTATTTTACAAATTCACTTCTGAAAGAGTGCAAGGGGGAGAGTCTGTGCACAGGCTCTGGAACCAGAGCAACCTGGCCTTTGAATCTCTGCCTCCGTATGGATATGGGAAAACTATTCTAACTCTGAATTCCCATCTATTACACATATCTCTACCTTTCATTATCACTGTGAAAGTTGTAAGACAATGGGTATAAAGGATTGACACATAGTGGGCAGACAATAAGTACAGTGTTTATTAATTATAAGATTCCAGTAAACAGGAATGGATCCTCAGGAAAGCAAGGCATTTTGCAGAAACAAATTTGACCAAAATCCCTATTTTGTCTCTTTGAAATGACGTGATTAGATAATTGAATGTTTTAGTAATTAAGGTGTTTCTCTTGATAATAGAACCAGTAATGATTAGATCCTGTAATGCAAATTAAAATAAGAGTATTTTGGTGAATTTAATGAAGTATAAGGCATCGAAGCTGTCCACCTGTTTATCACCCAACAATATTAATTATTTGACACTGATATTATTTCCCCAATAATCCTCTCTATGGTAAGAAAGTCATTTGAAGGACAGCAAGGACTCCTTATATCAGTACAATTGGTGGCCCATGAGCAGCCATGTCAAGTGTACAGCTATTGTCACTAAGCACACAGGGCAGAGAACACAGATTTTCTTTGATTGGGATTTTGAAAAATATTTATGCCTATGTAATGCATTTGGGACTCCAACCCACCACCTGGCTACCAAGGATTTGAATTTTTTGTCTATAAAATATATCATTTAAGTATAAAAATTCTGAAAGCTTACCTGCTTCACCTTACACTTACTTGGAACATCAATTGCAAGTACTGTAATTAAAGAATTCTAATACAATAGAAACACTCAGAAAATCTTTACTATCTGTTTTTCAGTTCAATATATAATATTATATTTGGAACCCTTTGTATATTAAATTAAAATGAAGCTTATGAATAAATGTTACATTTAAAAAGTAATAATCTTTAATAGAAACAGTTTAATATTTAGTTTCAACACTATGCTAAAAGACCTATAGATTATCATATACCATCAGATAGAATGAATCATAAATAAATTATATTTCATCAGGTTGTCTATTTGGAATTACGTTTTCAAATTGCTATGGTCTGAATGTTTGTGTTCCCGTGCCTCAAAATTCCTATGTTGAAACTCAATTCCCAGTGTGACAGTGTTGGGAAGTGGGAACATTTGGAGGTGATGAGATCATGAGGGTGTAGCACTCATGAATGGGATTAGTGCCCTTATAAAAGAGACCTCCCTGAGAGCTCCCTTGCCCCTTCCACCATGTGAAGACACAGAGAAAGTGCCATCTGTGAACCAGGAAACAGGGCCTCACAAGATGGAAAATCTTTTGGTGCCTTGATTTTGGACTTCCAGCTTCTAGAACTGCGAGAAAAAAAATTTCTGTTGTTTATAAGTCACCCAGTCTCTGGTATTTTGTTATAGCAGCCTGAATGGACTAAAACACAGATGTTATCAAAGAAAAGTCTTCTTTTGGTTTATATAAATACATGAACATATATGCAACAGAAATGGATATATATAATATATAATATGGTATGTCCATATAAATCCATATTTTTAAAAAAATATTCTTTCATTTAGAAAAGATTCACTCAGTGTTCCTTTAAGTAGTCAGTTCTTGTAGCATATTTCTAATAGACAGAAATCACCCTTATGCAATGGGAAAAGCACTTATATGAGTAAGAACTGTTTTGTTTGCAAGATTGAAAAGCTCATTTCTAATTAGCTTAAGCAAAACAAATGGAAAAGGGTGAGTGTGATGGGAGATGTGAGTCAAGAATATAAAATATACTCTTTAAGTATTAAAACTTTGAAAGCTTACCTGCTCTATCTTACACTTCTCTAGAACATCAGCTGCAAGCACTATAGTTAAGGAACTCTAATACAATAACAGAAACACTCAGGAAATCGCTGCCATTTCTAATTTTCAGCTCAATGTATAACATTATATTTGCATCCACAGGGCAGTGCCATGTGCTCCAACAGTACGGCCACATTCCCCCAAAATTAAAGTGTGCACATCCAATCTGTACAGTTGATCAGGATTAGGCTGCAAGATTCTGGGAGGAGTCCGCAGGCAAGAAAGAGGACAGGGTATTGAAGAGGCAATGATGGCATACTGGACAAGAGGTGTTAAGATGCCAGGATCGGAAAATGAAATAACGCTACAAGGAGAATAGACTGGAAGAAGAGATTAGACACAAAGATTTTGAGATAAAGTCTTGTTCCTGTAGCAGAGGTGTGGGCAAGGATCCCTTATCCATGTACCTTTCTCCTGCCTTATGGGAACACAGGATAAAATCTGTGGGAGGGAGCTTGGGACAGGAAAAGGAGCCATCAGGTTTCAGCACTTTGCTTATGCGCTGGGTGCTGTTGTGAGTGCCTCCCAGAGCTCAGGATTTCCTGTTCTCTACCTCAGTTTGCATATTCAGGGCACCTGTGTGTGGCTTTGCAATAGCACATCATTACAATTCTGTAATTACACATCACATGTCTCCCTACCCACTGGACTCCGCATATCTGATGATAAGGGCTGAACTGTCAACTTTGTATGTGCTGTACCAGCTTAACACTTGCTATTCCACAGATGCTTAATAATTATATGATAAATAGCAAAATAAATAAACCAATTCAAAATTAAATCACTAAGGAAAATAAAAAATAAAAAAAGCAAATTAATTACTGGAAAATGTTTTTAAAGGACAATTAAATTACTATATATTCAGATTGCAATGGTAATTTACTTAAATCCAACATCCAAAACAAATACTTGTTGATCATATGCTACATGCCAAATGCTATGCTGGGCGTCGAAATGACAAAGACAAATGTAAATGAATGTGATACTCTTCCTTACATTAGGAAGCTGAATTTTTTAACTAGTTACATGGAAATATGATATGGGGTAGAAGGGAGTAAGAAGGAAGCAAGTTTAAAATTTTAGGAATTAAATTATGGAACACTTTAGTGCTCCAATGAGACTTACATTTGGTATGATCTCACTCTGCCAGCCAGGTGTAGAAATAACAGGTGCCTTTTTCTTTCCTTTGAGGGAAGGATCTCAAAGTTGTGGTGTTCATCCAGGCTGCCCAGTGATCAAGTTTTTATCTGTCTTCTAAAGCAACCTGGTGACAGTGTCCAAATGCAGAGGAAATACTTGCTCTGCTCATACGACCCCAGATTCTGGTTCTGTGGATCGGGTCTCTCCTTAAACTTCTGATGCCACCACATCACTTTAAACCAGACCACCTATCTTCATCCATTCAGGCTGCTATAACAGAGTGCCGTAGACTAGGTGGTTTATGAAAAATAGAAATTTACTTCTCACAGTTCTGGAAGATGGGAGGCCGAGATTAGGGTGCCAGCACGGTCAGGTTCTGGTGAGGGCCCTTTTCCAGGTTGCAGATTGCCATCTTCTCATTGTAATTGTATCCTTACATGGTAGAAAGAGGGCTTTCTGGGGCTCTCTTTTCTAAGAGCACTAATCCCATTCATGAGGCTCTACCTTCATGACTAATTACTTCCCAAAGGCCCCATCTCCTAATACCATCACTGGGGGGTTAGGATTTCCACATGTGAATTTTGGAGGTATGCAAACATTCAGACCGTAACACCACCACAGGAGTTACACTGGTGCTTCACGAACATTAATGTCCACAGCAATCCCTGCAGATTCTTTGGAAATGCAGATTCTGATGCCGGAGATCTGAGATGGGGCCTGGGATTCTTCCTTTCTCATAAGCTTCCTGGAGGATGTTGCTCTGGGGAGGGTCCCACTCAGCCACGAAGATTTGGAGGACAGTGGAAGGCTGAAAAAATGAAGAGTGTCCTTCTGTATTTCCCTGATGTAGGCTTTGCCTTCCCTTCACTAAAGTCTAATGAGAGCAAAGAATTCTGAGCAATATATTAATAGCTATGCTGTGTCCAGGCATTAGGGAACCTTCAGGATCAGCTGTCTTCGAAGATTATTCATGTTTATCAAAAGCAAAATCTTTTCCTTAGTCATCACATTAAGGACTCAGAAGATGTCCTGGAGCAGAGATGATACCTCAAAACGGGAAGAAAGAAAAAGCCCAAGACAGAGCCAATTTGGAGAGCTCAATCTCTCCTCCCTGTTTTACTTAAGGTAGAGGCAATCTCACATCTTCCAGATTCTGTTTTGCAGCTTCTGTGAGAGAAAATCTCTGTCCTTAAACAAGGGGACCTGGAGAATGCTCAGTCAAGAAATTCGAGATTCCTCTAGGCTGGGTTATTAGGATTCGACAGGGAAGACACTGGGGAAAGAAAGAATTGAGGGTCCTTTAAATCTTGGTGGGGATGTCAGGCACCTGGGCCACCATCAGAGCTGCTTCTTTAGTCTGACCAGAGCCTTGTTGCCAGAGAACGCACCAACTATCTGCTTGGAGACCCCTATGTGGCACGAGATTTCCAATTTTCCATGAACTCATATTTTATCATCTCATTCTGCAGATGAGCCACTCGGAAAGCTGACAGAGGTTATGCAACCTGCCCAAGGTCACACAGCCTAAAGCTAACTTAGGATGTGAACGCTGCCCAAAGTCATAGTCCAATAGCACCTAGGGAAAAAAAACAGAAGCTTTGAAAAGTAGCCGGGGGTACACTGGGGGTGAGGCTGCGGGGTGCCCCCACCTAGCCCGGAGACTCCGCCCTTCAGGGTAACTTGACCGCCCAGGCGGGCGCGAGAGCGGGGACGGAAAGGAACCGTTTCCGGGAGACAGACCGCAAGAGGGGAGGGCACTTCCGGAGCACCGTAGATGAGGGTCATTAAAGGTCAGCAGGTTTGAAGTGAGGGCCAGGACCGCAGGTCGCGCTAAAAGGTACACGTAGATTAGTAAGCCTCTCTAGGTATCCGAAGATAGCATGACTCTAGACGAGAAAGTCTTGCCCGCGCTCGTGGACACTCTGGTCGAGCGGCCTATCGTCCCAGAGGGCGCCGCCATGTTGACTACAGCAATTTAAATGAAGAAGGCGGGGCTGATGCAGGCTGGCAGGCGTCGGAGAGGCAACGTCATAAACCCGCGCGGGGAGGTGGCACCAATCCCTTCCCCTGGACCTTCTTGGGCGGGCTCACAGCGAGCGTAGGCCCAGCCCTGATAGGCGGAGCCGCGTTGAGTGATAGTCCGGCCCTGCCTCCTGGTTAAGGGGACCGTTCAACACGGAAGTGCTTCAGGCCTGCGCTGGTAATGACAGAGCTCTGGGGCCGAGCGAGTGGCTGGCGGGTCCAGGTGTGCTCTCGCCGGTCTGATGCGGCAGCAGCTTCTGCCTCGCCGCCCGCCCCCCCGAGCTGCCGGAGGGTACTGCCCCTGCGCGGCCTGGGCGTGGTCGCCTGGCAGCTAATCACCCGAACCGCTCCCTGCCGCTTCAAAACCTGGCTCGCCAGTGGCGGTGACCAGGATTCTCTCTTCGTGAACACCGGCGCGGCTGAGCTTCCTCCCCACACAGCGCCAGGCCGGTGCATCAGGAACAAAGGCCTTAGATCCCTAAATTCGAGGCCGGGGCCATGTGCCTGGTCTCAGGACCCCTAAATGGGGCCCTTGGGTTCCCCAGGAAACCCTGAGAACCTCAGAGTGGGCAGCCTTTTGGGGGCACGATTTCACACACCTGAGCAAATCGTACCAACTGAGGCATTGGAAAACATAGTTTTGTATTTAGATGTGTGCAAGTATGCAGTAGTGTGCCTGAGATTTCATGGAGTCTTCAATTGCCTTTACCACTCATGATCTCAGTTCGTCTTGAGGTACTTGGCAATGAAGTGTATAGCCTTGTTGAGTAATTGCTTATTGCATTATTGAGTAATTAGTGTTTTAAAAAATATGGATGTGCAGAAGAAGTAGGGGAGAGGAGCAGGGACCTATATTTGAAATTTAATGGTGCTTTTAAAAAGAGCAAATGAATTGTTCGTTTGGAATTTGAAAGGGTCTCTTAATGTTAATAATTTTCTGTTTCTACAATAGTAGTGCCCCCCACTTCTGCAAAAAAGTTTCAAAAGGTCAAGAAAAAAGGTCTTTCCAATTGAAATTTATAGAGTACTGTCTCTTGCCAAGTAATTAAATAGTAAATTGCATAATCTATGTACTGAACAAAGGTGGAATGTTTAATTTAAAAATTTTATAAGACTATTGGGTCAAGGTGAGAAGGGAAAAAAGTTTGCTTTGAAAGATTCCTGTGTTTAACTAGAGTTGATTGAAACAACTGTGCTTAACATAGAGAATGATACATTTGAAGAAATCCTTGGAACAATGATCAGCATAAGACTACACAGTATGTAGAATAAACTATACCAACTTACAGCATTTTTGTTTTTTGTATTGTCAATTCCGCAGCTAGAATGAAGCACATCAACTTGTCATTTGCAGCGTGTGGATTTCTGGGCGTTTACCACTTGGGGGCAGCATCTGCACTTTGCAGACATGGCAAAAGGCTCATGAAGGATGTCAAGGCCTTTGCGGGGGCTTCTGCGGGATCCTTGGTTGCTTCTGTCCTCCTGACAGCACCAGACAAAATAGAGGTAATTGAGTAGTAACTAGGCCGCATTTCTCATCAAGAAATTAAGGCCAAGTGGCAAAAATGAGTGTTAACTTTACTAAGTTAACCCTGCAGAGAAATAATCCTTTGTCTGAAAAACAGAAAAGGTTAAGACTTTTAAAATTTAATCACTGGGGATCTGTGCTTTGACTTTGGAAAAGATTATTTCAGGTGACAGTGAAATAAAATAAAATGCCTTATTTCACTCTTGAGTTTTTATTTATCCTTAAGAGTCCAGCACTGTTCCTTTAAAGCAAAGGATATTTCTTCTTTCTGTGATCATGAAAAAAGCCTGTAGCCTGTGTTCAAAGCCTTGAACATGCGGCCAATGACTCTCTGCTCACTGCTATTTACAAATAGACATATAAATTAAAATGTGGGCATACAATTTCTATTAAGTGAAATGGTATGGGAATTTAATTTGTTTTTAATTTTCACAGTAAGAGGAAGCTCTGAGTTCCAAGCAGTTTATCCAGAAATAGTACAAATAAGCCTTCATTATGTATTTTATTCAATGCAATCTATGTTTTAAAAATCTGTTTTCTGCTATCTGGATGGTGATCAATCATTCACTGACTGTGAGAACTGGTTTCTTTAGTTGGGAAATAATATATTTGTTAATTATATCTCTAGCAGCTTTGATCAATAATAAAATAATAATTTAACACATTCATGCCCAAGAATAAATTTCAGTCCCATTTAAAATTTCAAAGCTACAAAATTTTAAACATCCAAATCTCTTTCTCAAATCTATTGTGAGCTCCTTATCAAAGAGAAACTGGAATTGAGGCCAATTATTCAGAAATCTACTTATCTTTACTTCCTGTCTTTATATGGTTGATTTACAGGGACCTATGGAAATCATTAAAAACTGTGCAGATTACACAGGATGAGAACCTTAAATCAGGAAAAGTATAAATAAGATGTGAAAACTCCCACCAACTAGCAGAATCATATGCTTTGAGTTGCAGCGTAGCTCCGTCTCAGAACTCCATTTCCTTTCTGAAGCAGCGGGCTCCTAAGGGGGCACTTCCACCTCTTTAGTGTAGTCTTTAGCTGGGACAAATCCTGAGCTTTGGAGTTGAGTGGACTTGGTTTCCAACCCTCAGCAAATGTAGAAATGTCTTGTACAATTTAGAACTAACGTGATTTAGAAATACTGCAATAAACAGCCACTTACTTAACTGAAATTCTGTGATATTAAGACATTGATTAATTTGCCTAAATTTTTTACTTGATAACATCATATTTTCAAGTCACCTGTTATTTATTTTTTGCACTAGAGACTAGGTTGTGTTGTCTGATCGTGTCACTGTGATGAAAAGGTTAAGCCTTTATTGAATGCTCCCAAGGGAGGGTAGAAAATGATTCCTTTTGTTTACTTAGGGCATCCTCATTTCTCCTTTTTCAAAATAATTTTTCGGCCAAAATCACCTTTTGACTTAAGGTTATTTTATTTCTTTTCTTTTTAGCATTTGAAATAATCCATTTGTAGGATTGTTTTGAGTTTTTTTAGCAAATCTTTCTACCTACTCAAATTCCTGTTAGCTCAGTTCTCACTGATGGTGTAAATTCCTCGAGCTTTCCAGTGTTGTGACAAATATATGCGTAATTAATCTTGTTCTGAGCTTATGCATGTATAATTAAGAGGAGCACCTGATGCAGGGCATATTTTAGGTGGTAGGCAAATTTAGGCACTGGTATGGAAGAGCTCAATGCTGCAGGCCTTTCCTCAGCCCTCACAATTTGCAAGGAAGGCGTGATGGGGAACTCAAGGTGAATACGTTCATTCCTTGATGAGGTTACAGTCTGGTCAGGGATTGTGTGTGTGTGTAACTAAAATTAATGCAAGGAAATAGGCTAGGTGGACAGTCCAGCAGAGGAGAAAGCACATGATTGGGGGGGGCCACCCTCATTTCTCACCTCAAAGCTCCAGCGGCTTCCTGGCAGCACTTAATGTGTTATTACCCAAATGCAAATCTGATTCTCTCATTCCCCACCTCACCTGTGGACTTAGTATAGTATGATCTGGGGTTCCTCAGCATGCCTGCCTCACGAGGCCTACTGGTGGCTTGCCAGGATGGATGACACATTTCAGCTCCGTGCCCCTCTCTGAGTTGTTCTTGCTGCTGTTTTTAGCGTCATCCTCTTACACCTCCATCCCCTATCCAAGTCCTCCTCATATTTAAGGTCCCAGCCCAGACGTTAAATTGCAGAGGAAGCCTTTGGCAAACCCTGAGGTTGGAAGTTGACACCCACTGTATTCATTTCCTGTTGCTGCTGTGACAAATGGCCAAGTTAGTGGCTTCAAACAACAGGCATTTATTATCTTACGCTTAAGGAGGTCATAAGTCTGAAAGGGTCTCACTGGGCTAAAATCAAAATGTCAGCAGGGCCATACTCACTCCCTCCAGAGGCTCGGGGGTGAATCCTGTCCTTGCCTTTCCAGTTTCTAAAGACTGCCCACATGCCTTGGCTCCTGGCCATTTCCTTTATCTTTATTTTTTTTTATTTATTTATTTTTATTTCAGGATATTATGAGGGTACAAATATTTTGGTTACATTTTATGTCTTTGCCTCACCCAAGCGAGGATTAGAGGCATGCCCTTCCCCTCTATAATGCTCACTGCGTCCATTAGTTGTGAGTTTACCCACCCCCCAACCGCCTAATCCCTGGAGAATATTACTACCACGTGAGCACCATAGTGTTGATCAGTCAGTGCCAATTTGATGGCGAGTACAAGTGGAGCCTATTCTTCCGATCTGGTGATACCTCACTTCGGATAATGGGCTCAAGCTCTATCCAGGAAAATATAAGAGGTGCTAGATCACTGCCGTTCCTTATAATTCAGTAATACTCCATGAAATGCAAATCAAAACCACAATGAGATATCAACTACCCCAGTGAGATTGGCCTCTATCAAAAAATCCCAAAACAACAAATGCTGGCGAGGAAGTGGAGAGACAGGAACACTGTTACACTGCTGGTGGGACTGCAAATTAGTGAAACCTCTGTGGAAAAAAATTTGGAGATACCTCAGAGAGCTAAAAATAATGATTCATTTTTAAGTTAATTTTTGTGTAAAGTGTTAATTCTGCACCTAGGCTTATTTATTTGTTTTTATAAATAGACCTCCAAGTCCAATTGCTCCAGCACAGTTTGTTGAGAACATCATCCTTTTTCCATTGAATTACTCTTGCCCCTTGGTCAAAAACCAGTCAGCTGTATTTGCGCGGATCGATTTCTGGGCCCTCTCTGTGTTCCACAGTCTGTGTCTACTCCTTCATCAATACCACATTATCTTGATTTCTGTAGTTTATACTGTCTTTAAATCCGGTAGTATGGTCTTCCAATTTTGTTCTTCCTCAGTATTATGTTGAGAATTCTTGGTGTTTGGTGTTTCCATGTACACGTTTCTATCAGTTATTTCATATCTACTAAAGTTTGCTGGGATTTCTATTGAGGTTGCATTGAGTATACAGATCAAGTTGGGGAGACTTGACATTTCAATCTATTTATTTATGTTGTATTTAAATTTTTAATGCATGTATTGTAGTTTCCAAATATATATTTTTCTTGCTGCTATTGTGCATTTTATATATTTTTTTATTTTGTTATTTTTTTATTTCAGCATAATATGGGGGTACAGATGTTTAGGTTACGTGTGTTGCCCTTGCCCCCCCTCCCCTCCTAAGTCCAAGTTTCAAATATGTCCATCCTTCGCGTGGTGCGTATTGCACTCTTTGTGTATGCATATACCTGTCCCCTCCTCCCTCCTCCCGCCTCCACCCTGCCCAACATCCAATAGATGTTATTCTTACATATGCACTTATGTGTTGATCCGTTAATACCAATTTGATGGTGAGTACATGTGGTGTTTGTTTTTCCATTCTTGGGATACCTCGCTTAGCAGAATGTGTTCCAGCCCTTTCCAGGAGTATATAGGAGGTGCTATATCACCATTGTTTCTTAAAGCTGAATAGTACTCCGTGGTATACACATACCTCTGGCTGCTTTTAATATTTTTTTTCTTTTCTTTAGTTTTTAGTAGGTTGATTATAATTTCGGGGCATAGATTCCTTTGGCTTTATCCTATTCAGAGTTCACCAGATTTTAAAAATGTCCATGTTTATGTCTTTTGCTAAACTTGGGAAGTTTTCATCATTATGTCTTCAAATATTTTTTCAACACCACGCTCTTTTTCCTTCTGGGACTCTAATGACATAAGAGTGAGACTTTTTGTTATTAACTCACAGGTCCCTCAGGCTCTGTTTTAAAAAAAAAATCTGTTTTTTCTGTTGTTCAGATTGGAAATTTTTTATTGACATATCTTCAAGTTCATTGACTTTTTCCTCTGTCAGCTCCATTTTTCTTTTGAGCTTATTAAAGTTTTTTTTGTCATTGTATTTTTCAATTCTAAAAGTTCCATTTAGTTTTTTATTATATCTTCTATTTTTTTTTGCTGATACTTTTTATAACTTGTTTTAAGAATGTTCACAAGTATTTGTTGAAGCATGTATATGATAGTTGTTTTTAAAGTCTTTTTCAGATAATTCCAACATCTGTGTTATGTTGGTATTAGTGTCTGTTGATTATCATTTCCCACGCAAGTTAAGATTTTCCTGGTTCTTTGTACGCCAAGTAGTTTTGGATTATCTCCTGGACACATTGAATATTATGTTCTGAAACTCTAGGTCTTATTTAAATTCTATAGAAAATGTTGATTTTTGTTTTGTTTTGTTTTAGTAGACAATTGATCTGGTTAGGTCAAGGCTGTAAGTTTCAACCTACCTTCTGCGGTCTGTGGTTTTAATGTTAGCTCAGCTTTTTAAACCTTTGTTTTGCTATTCAGATCTGTCCCATAAATGGGTAATCTGGTGGTCAGTTGGGATCTGGGTAGTGGTATATATGTTAGTTTAGTTTTCAAAGTCTTTGGTATGCTGATTAGGATCAGAAGACTCATGTATGCATAGCTCAGCATTGAGCCCAGGAGTTCGTAAACCATCGCCCCAATTTCTACAATCCTTTCCAGTTCCTGGTGCTCTCTGGTCCTCTGTCTATTAAGCTCAGGCTTTGGTTTCCTGCTCTGCTGCACACATTTGTAACTGTGCTTGCATCCAGGGCCAAGTACCAGAAGGATGGAGAGAGAGAAAAAGGCAATGGGGGTTTGCCTACGCTCTTGGGGCCACAGCTCCACCATCCACAGACAAAGGTTCCCTTCTCTTAGACTGTTGGCTCCTGTAGGCTCCCATTGTGGTCCCTGCCATTACCCCCACAAAACTGCTTGGGAGCTGGAACAGAAGAGAACAGAGAAAAGAATAAACCCCAGGAACTTCTGCACTTTCTCTGAGCATTAGGAGTTCCTGTTCAGCTCTGTAGGAGAAAACCCGAGGGCTTCTCCTGGAGCTCTTCCTTGTTGGGCCCCAGCGCTCACTTCCAGGCTCAAGGATACATCGCATTCAGGTCAGTGGATACTGGAAGGAAAAAAAAGGTAAACTCACCACCAGTTTGGTGGTCCTTTTAACTCTTATCTTCCCCAATCTACCTGTTTCTATTCACTTTTCAGAGTACTCAACTAGGTGCTGCAAGTATTCTCTTCCTGTTTTACAATTAAGAACCAGAGGCCTGGTGCCGTGGCTCAAGCCTATAATCCTAGCACTCTGGGAGGCTGAGGCAGGGGAAAGGGGGGGGACCCCCGTCTCTACCAAAAAAAACAGACCCCCCGTCTCTACCAAAAAAAACAGAAAGAAATGATCTGGACAACTAAAAATATATATATATAGAAAAAATTAGCTGGGCATGGTGGCACATGCCTGTAGTCCCAGCTACTTGGGAGGCTGAGGCAGAAGGATTGCTTGAGCCCAGGAGTTTGAGGTTGCTGTGAGCTAGGCATGATGCA